>JACTOM010000930.1:421356-441450 GCA_015832385.1 Elymnias hypermnestra | reverse complement strand
TATATATATATTTATACTGTGTTATTGTGTATATATTGTTTATATGTATTTATGTATTCGTATTATGTATATTATAAGTGTTTGTGTATGTTTATATTCTAAGTAATATGAGTATGTCTATTTAGTTATTAACACCGCCTACCTACTATTTTTTCTCTGACAGTCTCCCTATACGTTGGGTTGTCTGGAAGAAATCGCTAACTAGCGATAAGACCGCCCATTGTACACTAGAACTACTTAAGTTAAGTCGTTGTATTATTATTGTTTCTCTTGTGGTGTTCAATAAAGTATACTATCTATCTATCTATCCTTGTCGAACACCTCTTTCGGCAGGAAACCACTCCGTGTACGCTCCGTTTATTCTGACACAGGCACTAGAAACCTCATACGTTATAAATATTGAAAATTTAAAAGACACTTTCTTTACTCCACGTTATTTACGAAAAAATTGTCAAATCACGTCGATTAGTGGCCGGTGCTCTACAAAACTCATTGTTACCGTCACCACAAAGAACCAAACGATCCTCGCGCAGTTATACAATTCAATACTGGCCGATATAACATCGTCATTTATACATGTCAACCCCTAAGCTATTTAAGGGCGCAATACGAAAAACCGTTCACAGTTATCTATGAAAATTCGAAAGAAAATTAGCATTCTGTACCAATTTTAAATGCACGTAGAAAATTGGACCTTTTATAATGTTGTAGATTAATAATTAGCAAAGTTTCTTAACGATTGAAGAAGTTACTTTTATTTAACAAATATGAACCCTCAAATAGAACCTCTGGATCTTTCTATTAAAGGTAAATCCAGGAACATATTGAATGTGATAGATTTGAAATTCCTCGCCGGTTTAAATGATCATTTAGTGAAACTTTATGAGCGAACCAATCTCGTGGATAGTAGACAAAATATATGTTTGCCCCAAAGGGCTTCTAGTATGAAAAGTGTTCTGCCCTGTCAAGTATGCCTGAAGACTTTCGACAGACCCTCGCTTTTAAAGCGACATATGCGAACACATACAGGTAAATATCCAATTACTGCTTATGGCAGAGTATAAGAATGTTTAACATCTGTATTTTGTTTATTTTAATGATTTCGATTACTTAGATTCTTTATTCTTTATTGAAAACAACTGATTTTTACATATACACATTAAACAACAACTATTGGTCATCCTCGTAAAATATAGACATAAAACGCACAGAAGTGTATTTGCTAATAGATTTTGTCAGGCGTTAATTAACACTGCAGGTTTTTATTCGCGGGATTACAAATAAACATTTCTGATTGAAACATAAACCTCTGTTTCGTTTAGCTTTAGAATATTTTGGTAAATCTAGTTGCGATAAATATTGCATATTAATAAATATACTCGAAGTTCATAATAGTTAACGTATCCGGAGATTGAAGTATTTCCCGGTCTATCTTTTTCTTAAAGTTTAAGTTAAAGGTTGACACCTTTTAAATATCTCCTCATTTAGCTCGTGATCTAAGTTTATATATATACGATTGTATTATTTCCAGGTGAGAAACCTCACATCTGCAATATTTGTGGGAAGGGCTTCAGCACCTCCAGTTCGCTCAATACACACCGCCGTATACATACAGGTATGAAATGTAAATGATATTAGAAGAAACTTTTATTTAAATTACTTAAATCTCAGAACTAGTTTAAATCGATGACGGCCTTGAGGTGAGACACATGGAGAAAAAAATAGTAAAAGTAAAATCTTCATTGTACACAATTACATAAGTGTTGATGAGTTGGAGCTCTGACTTCTGAACTAGTGTTAACCGTCCATCAGAAGTCAGTTCCTTACAGGTACTAAATACTGGAGTTTACAAATAGTAATAGTAATAGTAATAAAAAAGAAAAAAGTTAAAAAAAACAAACAAAACACAATCCAAACCGTCTAAAAAGCTAGTATACGCACCTGTGTAATCCCGTGTATCTATGGGTGTGTCCGGGTGTGCGGGCGTGTGTGTGTGTGTGTGTGTGTGTTTGCGCGTATCTGTAATGCATGTATGTTGATGTGATGAATAGGACGATAACATCTGTTTAAGTTATTTTGCTTAGATGCGCACAATAAAAAGCTCCTCTACCTCTTCGTAATTAAGTTAATTTGTGAGGTTTTTTGTTTTATATGTTTTATTGATTTTATGAAAAAGAATAAGTGCGAGATTATTATATTGGCGATGAGTGGCGTTTCTTTTTAAAAAAGAAACAGATGTGCTTGATTGTTCTCTGCAATTTCTTGATTGTTCTCTATTCCGTGAAGGGAAATATCGTGAGGAAATCTGTACATCCCGGTAACAATTCTGGGGTACGTACATGTAATAACCTTTATCCTCCAAGTGAGTAGTCAATAGACTCCTACTTAACTTACTTTTACTTATTTTTCAGGTGAGAAGCCCCACAAGTGTCCAGAGTGTGGAAAATGTTTCACCGCAAGCTCAAACCTTTATTATCATCGAATGACTCATACCAAGGTAAAATACCTTTTAAGAAGTCCATCTGCTTCTAATTTGTGTGCGTCTAGATTACGGGCAGGCCTTTTAACCGCAATAGCAGCAATACTAAATCTGTTGAGCAGACTTTTCATGACACGACTCTTTTAAATATAATGTTTACTAAAAAGACGATTATCTATAAGTTTTACTGCTATAACACTATTGCCGTTAAGTATTTAGTTATAAGCTTTAAAACATCGTACTACTTCGATAAGAGAGTTTCTTACGTCGTCATTATCATTAATATGAATGAGGAACACAAAAGGTCCTAATAACCCTGAGGAACAACTTTTTTGTGTATTCTTTGAATAGACGCATTTTTATAATCGTACGTATCACATTGTGTTTGTAGCCATATAAGTAGATATTTTACAAATACATTTGTTTGTATCAGAATAAGCCGCACAAGTGCTCCTGGTGCCCACGCTCCTTCCCCACGCCTGGGGAGCTGCGCGCCCACAGTGCCACCCACGCGGCGCATGACAGCACCACACTTCGCCCACCACGACACTACAATCGTTACGACTAGGATAAAAATGTATTATTCATTCAATAAATTAATAACTAATCTTAAAATGACATGACGTAATGGTGACTTTGTTTACGTCATTTGTGGATATCATACGTACATAATATTTACGTGTAGTTACGTAAGGCTTAAGTCATGACATGTGATGACTCAAATGTGATTCATATGTTACGTAAAAGAGGACATCACACTATCGACGTAGAAGTGTTTTGCTGCTATCTGGAACGGACGTAATTTCATTTGACAATACGGAACTTTCGTTATTTCGTGTCACCTTTGAATGACCTTGACCTTTCCTTCATTTATTTCCATTAAAAAATATTTAATTCAATTAATTAGTAATATACCACGATTGTTATAAAGAGTAATAAGTAGAAAACAAGTGAAATCATTTGTTTTACCAGATAACATCACAGAAAATCGATCGGAGTAATATGCTTTTATTTACAATGTAATTTTCAAGAAAAATAAGATAAATTTTTGTAAACAGTATTCATCTTTTGTGTATTTACATTGTGTAGATTAGATACATCTTATCCTGAATTTTTTAGAGTTGATGGTATATAACAATAGCGTTGTAATGTCTTAAACCGTACAATCTTTTTCGTGCCTTCTCCAAATAACGTGACAATGGCGAAGTTGTGTGTGCTCAACTGTCACACCTGAAAGCTTGTTAGTATAGAGTAGGACACGATTTTATAATGACATTGTAAGAGTAGCCTCTTTCGCCACTGAGCCAGTACATAGTCCCACTTCAAAGAGGCGAGGCGTATTGAAGGGGTGTCTTATTTTAATTTCAATTTTAGCCTTGTTTTAGCCAAAGAATTGTAGAAAAATTGTTGACGTGAAACTTTTTTAAACCCATGAGGGTAAAATTTTGACGGATGAAACGCGTGATGAACTTCTAGTCACGAAGATGTGCAGCGTTTTTATGCTAATTCGTTTGAAGATTAGGTGGCTTTAATAATTACAAATAACATGTGGCATTTTAATTTGCCACTCGTCATTTAATGATTGAATATACTATTTTTCATAAAATATAAAATAAAGATATTTCATAGATTCTCTATTCTAAATTTTAAATTCAACATTTAGTTATTTACTTCTAATATTGACAAAACAATTCGTCATTGAGGTTTCAATGTATCTTTTGTATTAGTTGTCACAATTTTAAATATTTTAATGACAATTTTATTCATTAAAATCCTAACTTATATTCCTATCTCCCTCCCTGAAAATCTCGGAAAAATAAAATTTTAAATTTGTATAAATATAAGCAAGACTTAAAAGTAATTAGTTTACCAAAGAAGTTTCACTTCTGAAATGTGTACTTTGTACACTCTCACTTATATGTGGTTTTAATCTTGCTATCTCTACTCAATACGTGTTTTCGCCTCATTTCTTCCCACTCATACCTGATATACTCTATAATAACATTAACTGAAGCAGAATACCAGGACATAACATTTGAAATAGTACAAAATATAATTTAGAGGCGCTCTTGCATTTTAACCCCAACACTGAAGCTTATAATTGAAAGAATTACACCTCAAACGCAAATATCTAATCGTTGTTTTTAAAATCGTCCCAAAGAGTGAAAACCAAAGCTCGATTAGATTGAACTCAACTTTCGTTTATAAACACGACAAGAGATGGCGCTAATACATAAAAACGATCTGACCTAATTGTTTCGTCACTTTTGGATTCATATCAATAAAATAACGTTTAACGTAATATAAAATGTTTTACTCCTATAATAAATCATCATTTAGTTTTGCCTTCTTAACCTCTACTTCTTCTATATCGTCTCCCTTCCTTTTCTCAGCTGTCTTTGCGCTGTCTTCATCCATACCTTCAGGGGCTTGTTCCCCGTCGGCTTGTTCCTTATCATCATCAGTTTGATCCTTTTTGTCTTCAACGTGGACTTTTTTGACCTTGTGATAGTTGTTCTGTAAGGCTTGATTGTCACTGGAAGTGTCCGCTTTAAGCAGTTCCCTTAAAGCCATGGTGGCGTAACAGCTGGCTGGCAACGTTAGTGTCAGCAGCAGAGCCTTGAATTTACCATCTGTGGGACAAACGCTCTAATGAAGGCTCTGAAAAGGCGCTATTGAAACCAACTAATAACCATTACAAATTAGAACACAAGAATGCAATGAAAGTAATTAAACAAAAACTAGAACCAAGGGTAAAAAAAAAATTTAAAAAGCCACCATAACGTAATTTTAAAATTGATTATAATTGCATTATTTGTAACAGAAAATACTACAAAATTACTAGACACACTACCCCATTCCCCACTCTTTATTTATCTCTTCTATCTATTTATCTCCCTTCCCTCGTTTGTCTACTTATCGCCCCTTTTCTCTTCCCTCTATTTAACTCCCCCTCTCTCATTTCTGTAGTTCCTATATACACGAGTATTGTAAAAGCAATAGTAGCAAAAGTGTCTATTAGACACTGATACCCACAGACGCTTTCTACTTAAAAAGAGTATTAATAACGTGTGGAGGACAACCTTCTTGTGCTCCGGTGGTAGTGGTGCCCTCCAGCTCGTCCAGGTCCGACAACAGCAGGTCCGCGAAGGGATCGGAGTATCGGACACACTCCCACGTCATGCTGGACGGCCGCACCACCAGATGCCGGTACCCGCCACACATGCTATAATTTCTGGGACAACAACACACTATTATAGTCGCTGACTAGCTGCACTTCGTAATATTTATTTATACACCACAGTAAGGTAACAAAAACAAAATATAATAACATACAAAAGCATGCAGAGTACAAAAGGCGGTCTTATCGCTTGATAACGATCTCGTGGTGGGTGGCATAACATATACATAAACCTACATACTAATATATACTGACATACATACAGGCTTATAAATATACTAATAAGTATAGTTTACATAATGGACTAAATGTAGATTAATAAAAGTACATATAAAGTAACTCTAAGGTTGTCTATAACTGCTGCAGATAGTAATTTCTAACAGTTTTTAAAGATGTGTAATGAGCGAGACTGCCTAATACTTATAGGGAGTAAATTCCACAAACTCGTAGCTTGCACTTAAAGGATTTTTTAAATATGACTTTTTAGTGCAAGCTGACGTGTTGGCCGTTGTTCTGATTGTTCTCCTGAAAATCAAACATTTCTTTAAGGTACGGAGTCGATTTAGCATCGAATAGCACACACTACAAAAGAAAAAGGATATGTGCATCCCGATGACGGCGTATCGGAAGCCACTTGAACTTTTGTCGAAATTCTGACACGTGGTCATATTTGCGCAAACCAAATATAAACCGAATAGCAAGATCTTAAAGACGTTCAAGAGCAGTCATAACTAAGGACATAACATAATAAATACCAGTGTTAAATATTTTTTTTTAATGCCGAAAGGTACTTGTCCCGCAGCAGAGTAGTTTATTTCAGATTATATCATATAGAGTCAACAGCCTTGGTTTGAATGGTTTTAAATTGTTAATATCTAGCTCGATCGTAAAAGCTATTTAGTGAGAAATTACTGTTTCCAAGGTTAGTGCGCTACGATCTGAGACTGTATCATTGCTTATCATTAACGCCAGTTCTATTCCTAGCAACATTAAACTATGCATTAAAAATAGTAGCGGTCCAAAAACTGTTCCTTGGAGGATATATCCTTTTTTTCGTTTTATTTCACGATTTTTATAGTTAAATCGTGTATTATTTTGTATCAATTATTGTTTTTATTAAATAAAATACCATTTCGTTGATTCCAAAAATTAACGCCATAAATGGATAATTTGTATCTAACAAGTGGACATGGTCAAATGCCTTAGCCATGTCCATATAAATTGCAATCATACAAGTATTATTATCTACTGCAGTAATAACTTAATCGGTATTTACTTATATCTATGTTTCATGTCCAGTTTCAGTCCATCCTGTGTCAGTAGCTTCTTGTAATAGTCCACCATGTTGGGAGGGTACTCTATGCTGAAGCCAGGTAATGGTAACACCACATCAGATATGCTGTACTGTCCACTGTCACAGTCCTCCTGTGTTAATACCTTCACTGGGATTATAGTCTTGGGTTTGCTCTCTTTTTCTTTACCTTTCGATTCTTTTTTATCTGTGTCAGGTTTATCTGTTTTTTTATCTATTTTATCACTTTTTTCAGTGTTTTGTTCAGAATCATTATTTTGGTTTTCTTCCTCGTCAGATTCTTCCTCAACGTCATCTGAAATGGTTATTAATGTTTTGGTTAACGCTTGGCTTTCACTAAACATGACGATAGATGACGATACAGTTTCATGTGGTAACTATTACGCCAGGGAACCTCAAAACTGTGTCTTACTAAGAGAGCATAAAACAGCGTTTATAGCAACACGTCTAGCAATGTATATTTTCAATAGGACTGAAGGGCATTGTCACGTGGGGTAGCAGCACAACTACATAAAGAAGCTCTTTCAGCGATTAACCTGATAAGTTCTGTATACGCATTGTGGTCATGGTGCAGTCAATACAGCGATATGGTTACGAAGGGAGACAGCTACACAGGCTCCCGGTTACGCTGTAAAAGCCAGTAGGGCTAACAGCTAAACACAGTTCGAAAAAAAAAAGCTACACAGAACAGCACTTTAAGCGACACGCTTAGGACGAGGGTCAGCACTTACACGACATGAATCGCTCTCAGCGCTTAGCGTACTGGACCATGATTGTACTGGGGCCGATGGATAGCGCTTACAGCATACTATTACGTAAAGCAGTGCTTAAGCGGCACGAATACACAAAGCAGCGCTTACAGCTGCTAGCATCTAGCGGCGTGCATGCGTATCGAGCTCGGGTGGAAGCGCCTGCAGCGGCTTTATTCTGTGTGGCATTGCGTGTTAGTATATAATGGAGCGCTTACAGCCGCTTGCATGTCGCAGTGTGCGTACGTACCGGGGCCGAGTGGCAGCGCCTGCAGCGGCACGAGGTCGCCGGGCACAGGGACCCGCGCGTGTCTCCGCAGCCGCTCGGAAGCGACGCGGTTCCACACCAGCGACTGGTACGAGTGCACGTACATCAACCGCGCGTTGCGAGCTATCTGCACAGACACACTGCTCTAAGGTAAACGCCTACAAGGAAGCAACAAAGTGAATCCAACATGATGTGAGGCTACAACAGAACTAGACAAAATATACAATCCAGGTATTAAAGTCATTCACTGATTTTTATAAAATGATGTTGAAGTAAAGTCGAGACACTCAGCCAATCACGACAAATTATTAGTTATTGGCAAGGTCGAAGGCAAAAGACCTGCGGACAGTCTAACCGCTAGCGTGATCAAGTTACGGCACAGGCCTGTCTATAGCATCTGCCCTGAAAGAAGCGGAAAACCGAGAAAGATGGAGCATAACAACGACCATCTCACTGAAGTAGCATTTTCAAAGGTACGACCTTCTGTATCGACGTGGTCCAATTCCTCATATTTACAAAAATTCCAAATAAACGAAGTCAACGATGAAAGTGTACAAGGTTTAAATGAGTTTTAAAAAGGCATAATTCTAAACTCTAAGAGACAGTAGCAGTAGTAGTGATAACTAATGTAAGCGAGTGAAGTGATGTGAATCAATCCAACTGTCATACCGAGTCCATGGCTCCCACGAGGTCATTGGGGTCATTGGCCAGGGACCGTATGAGGCGGGCCTCGGAAGAGGGCGCGTCCCTTGGCAGCAGGCGAACTGCAGCCCTAGGGCCGTCCCTAGCGAAGGCCCTTAGCGCCCCCCACAAAGGACCATCACGCTCGGACAGTATACTCGATATCGCCTGGCAAACAAACCCTTATTAATTCCTTAGCCTAGTGTATTAAAATCCACATAAAAACAGCAACATTATCGTGATAACAATACTATGGGAGTTAGGTATTATAAGGAGGAGGGGTGAGGATAAGTAAAAATTATAAAAATTATCTAAAAATGAGGATATCGAATTAATTTGCCATAAAAACGGCCTATATGTGAGTGTATCAGATGTGGCTGGCAATCGTACGATAGTCAACGAGTAAGCGTCTTATCGGATTATCTCACTCTTTATTATGTATTGCCTATATCTAATATGAATTTAATAACAATATTATTTAAAAAAGAAATATAACGAAAATTATCCTATAGAAAATTAATATCTTCAAACAAAAGCTGAAAGTATTACCTCTCTGAAATTGCCCTGCAGCAGCTTGACACCAATCTCATAGGTGGGCACCTCTATGCGGGTGCCGAATCTCTGCAGGCCGTAGTAGTTGATGAAGCCCTGCTCCTTGAGGAGCGAACAAGCCTCCTTCACGCACTCATCTGTAGCCGTCACATTACGAAGACATATACGGAACCTGGAGAACAGTAAAAGGTTTTAATGAGTGTTTTTTCCTGAGTGAAGTTTGGTTCCTTCATATATACATCGGCCGCTGCTGACAATCGTAGAATAGTAAACGAGCAGGCGTCTCACCCGGCTGTCTCACCTTTATTTATATTTCTATTCCATTTTATTGCTATTTCTTTCTACAAGTATCTCCCTCTTATATAAACAAAATTAATAAAATAGAGAAAAAAGTATTGTTATTGGTATAAGTCAAACAGTTAGGATGGTAAAACATTATAGACTTTTGATTCGACAACATATGATATTGTTCCTGCGATGATGGCTATGCTCACACAATGATGCGAGTACTCGCTTCGCTAGCAAAGGTCCTAGATTCAATTCAATTGCTTTTTCTAATATATCTCAATCTGAACTATATTGTTAGTCTCCATCTGGTAAGATTAGTCAAGTTAATAACCTGTAAGCAATAAAAAAAAAGGTAAGGGCTTCAATGAGACCCGTTACTCCTGAAGTTGTGATGAATAGTTAAGGAATGTAGGCACTAACAGGTTCCCTTGCAGCATGCCGAGGCGCAGGTTCTGGGGGTGGAAGGTGTAGTTCCCAAGGCGTACGTCTCTCAGATCCCTACAGGCAGCGGCAACCTTGCGCGGGTCGAACTTCCGCAGGCTGAACCACTGCGAAGTCTTGGCCCGGCGGTCCTTGGTGCCAGCGTAGCCTAGCAGCGACGGCCTCATCCTTGGATTGATAAAACATAAATTCACAATAAAGCCATCGAACTTGGGCGAAAGAAACTACTGCTGGCACCTTCTCTAATGGTGAAACACTCACTGCATCCTCAACCGTTCTGCGATACGAGAGGCGGCGTCCATGGTGTCGCAGTTCTCCTTGTACACCACGAAGTAAACATACTCCCCCGGCCACACCCACTTCACCCTGTTGTCAACGCGGACTGCAAAGAGAAACATCAAACTAAAGTGCAGTCGAACCTGGGCAAGCGAGAAACCTCATTAAGAGAGGTGATTGTCTGGGGCCATTATTTTTATTAAACTTCTATAAGAGGGAGATGGAACGTTCGATAAGAGGGAGATAGAATCCTTGATAAGAGAAATATTGGTAATTATAGTGGAACTCAGATATTTGTGAAGATTGCTTTTAAAAATAAATTTAATTTTTCTTACTCAAAAATTAATGGCTGCCAACAACAGCAACAACAAAAATCACTTTATTGCACAAAAATTAAATTTAACATATACAAAGAAAAAAACACTTATTAACATTAATGTGCATTGGCGGCCTTATCACTTATGGGTTGGTGCAAAAGGTATTAATAGATAGACATACATGTACCTACATACAAATATATACTTGAAAAATATATATATAACGGATATGTAAATATATAAATATACATTCCTATTAATACATATATACAAATTATGCATGATCCTCAAGTGATGATGAGAGATAATGAGCCTTCAAACGACTTTTGATTCCCAAGAAAGAAGCTGAATGTCTGATTGTATATGGAAAAGTGTTCCTGAGTTGTACTGCTTTCGCTGTATATGACTCGAAATATGAATGACAGAAAGGAGTGGATGGACTGCGCGACCGAAGACTAGAAGGATAAGAGGAGTCGTGGCCGAGGAAGGAGAAGCGGTTTTTAAGATAAACAGGAGTGTTGGGGAGAAAAAGTATAGAATAGAGGAGGTATAGAGCATGAAAGTTGCGTCTATCTTTTATCGTCAACCATTTCGGCTGCAGGCGGTATTGGGTAATGTGGTCAAATTTTCGCAACCCATAGATAAATCGTATAACTAGATTGCCAAATGGGAATTTAAGAAAAAACTTTTATATTTTTATTAATTTTCAGAATTACTAAAAAGTTGTTTTTCTAAATATAGCTGTTCTGGACGGTATGACCTGCATATTTCCAGATCCCATGGATTTACGGGACAATTGTCATTCTAAATTCACCTGAACACAGACAAAAATTTAATACAACCATTAGAAGATTTCTGTTATACACAGATACAGACTAATCATATCAAGCAGTATAAAAAAATGAAGATAACAGCTGTACCTCCTTTCCTGTATTTATCAAATGTAACATATTTCTTGTCTTGGACGGTTACAGTGCTGCCCACGATGCTGTCTCCAAAGGCCTTCTTAACTGCATCATGGATCTTCGTTCTTTGCTCCTTTGTCATGCCTGTCACATCAATCTGCAAAAATTGCACTTTGTTAGCAATCATCATTATAATATTTGTTATTAAATAACTATATTCTCATATTATGCTGGGGTCTTTGTAATTAAAATTTTATTTTATTTTATTTTACAGTTACACCAACAAAGTAAACACTAAAACAAACACTTAAGGACTAGTTATGACCATTGTGCTAAGTGTCACCTCAATTACAGGTGAAAACATATATTCAGAAAAGGGAAGTATAGGCAACAATTGTAGAGAGACAATTTTTTAAAAAAGTATCAAGTAGTAAGCCTAAATTAGGAATTAAACATTGTCAAGACTGAATTTTGCTTTTAAATCTGAGAAGCAGGTATGAGAAAATGTCCGTCTCTGTATCGGTGGCAACAGCAATGTTATCTTTTTTGGTGATTCTATTTAATGTAAAATAAGAGCCGAGGTAGGTTCGAGAGTATTTTGGAACGAATGAAAAATATTTGTCACATCGTGGTAGACTCGTTGGAACGGCACGGCTGGTTTGGGAAAGCAAGTAAGGACTATCAATTCAGCCGTTTATATAGGAAAATGACGTCCATCGTTTGTCTGCGGTCGCTCAAGGATTCAAGCTTGAAATGGCGCAGATGATCCTCATACCGAGGCAGCTTCTTAGCCATGTTGTAGTTTGTCATGCCAATTAACGCTGTTCAAGAAGCTAATTATTTTTATTTTATTTTATTGTAATCAACAGCTACTAATACAAATATGCGTACAGTTAGAGATATTATACAAAATAAGGCCACTTCAGATTACACATAGATAATAACAAAAAGAAGAATAAGATATAAAAAGTTGACAATATGACATACGAAGATAATAAAAAATTAATAATATGTAATTATATAAAATGAAATTAAAAAGTCACACATGAAATTCGTGTGAGTGATGTGTGTGCGTGTGCTTGAGTGCGCAATTGCGTTTGAGGGGAGGGGGAGGAGGGTCTGTGTGTAAGTGTGTGTTTGAATGTATTTAAAGCTTGTGTTTACTATTTTAATTCTATCCCTAGGTTGGAATGATGTGCAGCAATTGCTTTTTTTAACTGCGCTTTAGTTAGGTGAAAGAGGTCTAAATGCGAGAAATTCTTATTATAACTCCGTGCTAATCGTATCAAGATAGAGTTCTGGGCATAAAATGTATTAGTTTTTGGTATTGCTAATAAGTGAGTTTTCCTAGGTCTAAATGACGACGCATTCAATTCGAGAGCTGATAGTAAGCTTGGACAATCGGTACGACCCGTTAGTATAGATTGAAGCAAGATAACATCGCTAAGGTTTCTTCTATTTTCAAGGGTATCTAATTTATAATATTCACAGGCTTCCTGGTAATTACTAAATTGCTTGAATTCCTTAAATGAAATTATTTTACAAATTGCTTTTGTACAGATTCAAGTCTATGAGAGATGATTTTGTTGTAGTCTGCTTTAAAGAAATATAATTTAGTATTACATGTTGATAGCAAATTGTCATCACAAATAAAAGGGACAAAAAACTCTAAGGGAGTGTGCAAGGGGTCTATATTAAGAAGTGGATTTCGACAGACCGAAAGTTGAAATATCGCCTTAGAACTAAGTACAAGGTCCAGTATTTTGTTCTTGATATTTAAAACGGAGTTATATTAAGAAGATTAAGAGCAATAGAATCTATGAGCATGTTATACAGCGCGCTATTTAAGAGTTGAGCGGAGAGTACGAGTGATGGTGTCGTGTGCCAAGTCATACCACTCAGATTGAAATCACCAAGAATGACCGCCTCACCGATGTGTTTTTCTAAAATACGGTTAGAACTATCGATGAATAATTTTAGTGTATGAATTTGAATAGATGGTGGTAGATAGACTCCGAATGTGTATAAATATTCTGGACTATTTTTCTTGACACGTAATTCCACTTTAATCCAAAGGTCTTCGTAGTCTGACTCAAAGTCCAGTAAACGGTATGATTTAATCCCCCTGGAAATGGCAATAAGAACGTCGCCACCATGTTTTTTTGTTTGGAAACCGGGCTTTCACGATCGCGCCTATGCGACACGTATCGCGAATCGAATAATTTCCACGTTTCCGTGAGGACTATAAGGTCATAATTACAACAAACTCTGTTATTAAAAAACTCTAGAGTTTTTGTTCGCAGACCCCTTACATTTTGGTAATATCAGCGAGTTATGACAAAATTTACAGCATATCTATATTTTTAATTTGAATAAAATAAGATTCGTCGTTTTTACGCATAAAAATGCGTCAATCGCGTACCCATACGTATTTGTACTGAAGCTCCTTTGCCTTGCTACGAGCGGCGGCGTGAAAAGCTTTGTTTTCAGGGTTAAGGTGTTCCACTACATAAATTGCAGTTTTCTTCTCCGAACCCAGGCGACTGGTGTTTGATTTTTCTACTTGGTGGTTTTTATTAAATTTACTGGTTGCTGATAGGAATTCATCACGCATTCTTGGTCTATTAAACATTACTAGAATGGAGCGGGGCGCGGGCTGGAGTTGTTCATCTTTGCTAATCTCGAACAGTAGTGAATGGTAGTCTCACTTAAAGTAAGTAAGTAGCAGCCCATTAACGTCCCACTACTGGGCTCAGGCCTCCTCACTCCAATGAGCGATGGTTTTTAGAGCATAGACCCACCACGCTGCTCCACTGCGGATTCGCAGGCATAGTACACAACAAGTGTACTCTCTATTCCTTTAATCTCATGTGACGGGAATCCGACACAACCGGAGAGAGATCAGGCGCAGGACCGACGGCTTAACGTGCTCTCCGAGGCACGGGGGTGGATCACACCGCCAACTTCCCAACTTCGGGCAAATATTGAGAAAATCTTAATAGAAAACTCAATATTGATTTTTGAATTGGCCCGACCCGGGACTCGAACCCAGGACCTCATGTCTGTAGTCGAACATGCTAATCACTAGACCAATGAGGCAGTTGTCTCACTTATAGGGCATTGAATCAGCTTCCCTGAGTGCAGAACAGTGTTGATTAAGTTTTCTTGTTTATGTTCTGGTACGAATTGTATTTCAACATTAGACGACCGCGACTGTTGATCCAATTGTGCTAATCGAGATGAAACTAATTCGAATTTGGCGCGTAGAACATCATTTTCCTGCTTCAGACCGTTGACTGCATCCGACTGCATAGCCAGTTCACCCTTCAGACTTTCCAAAATTTCGTTGAAGTAAGAAATCGACGTTCCATAAGACGATACTGCTTTCTGAATTTCTTAAAATTAGGGCGCCAATTTAGCGTGAACAGACTCTTGAAGCTCCTCTCGCATGATATCGCGAATTGGGCTGTCAAACATGCGCAATCACCATTGCTGCGTGTTTTGGTTCGCGGTGTGACGAACTCATGTTGGAGGGAAGATGCGAGGCGCACTGATGTATTAAGAGTTATCTCCACATTTGCACACATAATAATAAATATTTTTATGTAGATAATTATATAATAATAATAAATAATGAAATTTTCTTCATTTAAGCTACATAGGCTCACTTTTGCACAATTTCCTTCTCCTTAAGAAATTGCTGTTTAGCGATAAGACCACCTTTTGTACATTTGCTGTTAACTTAAACCATATTGTGTAACACTGTTTCTTTTAAGGTGTACAATAAAGAGTATATTATTATTATTATTATTAAATACATCACTTATAACTATGCTAGTAACATTCATAAATAATTTAGGAGAGTCAGAAAATAGTATTTCTTATCTTACAAAATTAGTCATACAATATATAACTCTTTATTATATAATAGCACTTGCCCATTTAACAAGCGTAGTGGAATGTATATAGTGAGCTCATTTTGAAAGATAGATTCAATGTGTAGGTTTTCATAGTAGGTAGTCATTGCAATCTATAAAAGACTAATATCCTATCATACACCACATTGTTATTGTTATATCTCTAAGGGATCAGGCAGCATTTTCGATAACAGTTCTCAAGTGGCACAATTTTTCCAACACTTCCAATAATTATCATTAAATTCCAACCAAATTAACCAAAAGCTTGCCAAAATATATACTACACAAATCTCTGTATATATAAATGAAACTGCATGACTGCACTCAGTACATTTTGTGAAGACTTTACATTATAATAAAGTATGCAAGGATTGTTATATGATAACTAAGTTAAAATGTGAATATTGCATCTGAAAAGTAATATATATATTTTAACTCACTTGAACTTTCTCCACATTAGAGCCGGTAGAGACAGCCACAGTATTTATCTTGTCCCAAGTCTCCATGGGCAAAATCTCTGGGTTGTACTTATTGAGGAGCAAATATTCATCATCAACCACTTCGTTTTCCTTAGGCACTGGTGGTGGTGTTGGATCAGTCAATTTAGCAACTTGACCCTGTTCGTTAATTTCTGAGACTTGAAAATCTGAAAACCTGAAGGTGTTCATACTATTAGTATTACGAGCTGTTTGTGTTTTTGGGATATATCACTTTACCAAATTACTTACAAGTGTACCATATTATAAAAAATATATAAAGTTCATGAAAGCATTAGCCATTTGCACAAATATTATATAGCTGCTGTGTATAAGCAAACACATGTGTACTGTCTATTCCTACACTTACACATTCAATGAAACAGGGAACCTGATCATAAGCGACATGACTGTAGAGATCAGTCGCAAAACCGAGGTTTTAACATGCTCCTCTAGTCACTTCCTATAAACGAATAAATTAAAAAAAAAATTACCTCGATTTAATTATTCCATTAAAACCTTCATGATTGTTAATATATTCGGTCACACCAATAGCGTCTTCTGACAGTCTCTTAGTAGGTGTGTTGCGCCTTGGCTGCGGTTTCCAATTATCGAAGTCCCTCCTTCCATACTCAGGTCTGTTACGGGGCCCATCAAAGCCCCCGCCTCCTCGACGAGGCCAGAAATCTCTGTTACCACGATTACCTCCTGGACCGCGGCCTCCTCTATGTCTACCGCGCATATGCCGTCGATTATCGTTGTAGTTCCAATTATTATTCATATTCTAAACACTTTTATAACCTTAAATATTGCGCTTTTTAAATATCTTTGAACACATTTATTACTTTATAGTCACGACTTAAAATATACTAATTATTATCAATATTTCACAGTGATAACTATAACTAATTGAAACAAAATAATTAAAGCGTATTAATAATTTATTTTTCTGTGTAAATAAGCATTTAACTATATAAAAGTCAAAAGAATATTTATTTTTAATAACTTCTTTTACGGCCTTGGGTTCCACTCCTTTAAAATCTAACGTTACAGACTATATTATTAATATATTATAAATGTTAACAATAGTGATGCCAACTGCCAGCTCTAATATTCATTTCTTCAATTTTAACTACTGACTAATTTGTTTTTAAAACAACAATGTAATCTTAATGTTACTGAATCAATGATTTTTTTATACTATTATATCTTTTTTTATAGTTGACTTTACACTCTCAGATATTCAGTCTTATTTCTACACATCATCGTAGCGGAGCGCAATGTTTATGCACGGCGAATCCTAGTAGGGTCAAGATGTAGACAAATTAAGAAATGCATGTTTCTTATTTTTCCTTCCGGTAACCACATTCTCTGCAGCCAAATTGAGCACTTGTATCAATTTGTTGGCGTTGCTGTCTAAATACTTATGTCATTAAAAGTTTACTGTTATTGACTAAGAGATATATCATTTAGTTTAACTATCGCAAAAAAACCCGGGAAATTTGAAATCAGTAACAGTGCTTTTAAGGCGAATTTAAATTAAGTATATTTCATCTGCGTGTATCATTAAACCTAACTTTAACATATTAATATTTAAGTTAATATTCATACATGTCTTTGTACATTCGAGTACTGCACATTTTCATTAACATGTATGATTTAAACAATATATTGACTGGTAAATAATATTACGGAGTTGTAACTGTGACATGTATGTAATATATTGACAATTGAATAAGGACAATCGATTATAATTAACATTATTAGAAGAATTGATATCAAAATCTGTATATACCTACAAACAAGCATGCTGTAACTCTTAATCACAATCGACTTCTTAAATATTATAAACACATTTTCAATCTAGTTTACAACTAGTAATTTAATATCTATCTGAAATAAAATAAAAAATATTTTCTTACTAACATAGTTTTTAAGTATAATGTAACTAACAAATGGGCCATTGTTGCACTGAATAAATAACTAACTGAAATAGCTTTTAAACATTACATATTTTTTTAATTTAGATTATATATAACTTTTTGACATGCTCTCCAAAGTAGTGTTAAACTGGTAATTGCTGTCCCAGAAAAAAAATTAAAATTACAGTGACCCAGATTGACATTGAAGCGAGGATTACTATATCCCATTACATGTAACTGCACAAGCTAATACAGTGTACTATTACTTTACGAATAATTGACAGTTTACAATCACTTTAATGCATAATACTTTGGTTACCATTACTTTAACAAATAATTCACAATTTACTCAATTATTACACTTTAATTCACAATTTACTCTCAAATACAAACAGACTTTATTACAAAGCCAAAATTACTTCTATCACAATTAACAAACAACTTATGGAAAACAATGTATATAGTATATTTAACATTGTTAATATTCCTGCGACAAGCCATTTGTAGAGCCACTTGTTCCTTGATCATTTGTACTGGATTTAGCAGTTTTTTTTGGTAAGAGCTGTGAATGTATTTTAGGCATCACCCCACCTTGTGCTATAGTGACACCACTTAGCATTCTGTCCAGTTCATAATCATTTCCAACAGCTAACACTATATGTCTTGGTGAAATCCTGGAAAATTAAAGGTAAGCTGCCTTTAAACATCACACTGCTGGATACAGGCAAGTTCAAGTGGAAAGGCCTGGTCTCTCGTATACATATACCAGAGAAGGTTTTTAAAGCATAGCAGGCAGGATATGCAGGTTAGTAAAGTTTTCCCTTGGTGAAAAGGACAATTATGGATTATAAAGAACAATCATACAAGTCACTTTCTTTTTAAAAAGTACAACTTTCTGGTGCTTGCCCAGGATTCAAACCAGCTTCTCTGAATGAGGATGCATATTTTATATATTGCTGACAGTTTTGATTGACATGACTGTGATTGTACCTGATGGTAAATAATGATACAGTTTACGATGGAAATATAGTAATCTGGTGAGAAGCCATTTATCTCTTAGTTTCTACATAAGTCACACCAGAACATAAAATTCTGCTTGATAGTACATCTTGGCTGGTACCATTGTAACTAGCCATGGCCGAAGGCTCCCACCAGTCCAGACAAATTAGAAAATGCAATTTCCTAATTCTGCCCCACCTGTGATCAAACCTGTCCTTTGCTAGCAAAACTAGTGCTTGCAGCCACTGCAACAGTGAGGCAGTCAAAATATCCCTCATGTCTAACTGCTGGATGATCATGGCTAACACTAGGCAATTAATTTGATTATGATAATTTCACATAGTATTTTTTTCAATTCTAACTTTGGATTTGAGTGGAAGTTTTAATAGGATAATAAAATCATGAATTAATGAATAGACATGAAAAGATACAATTGATGAGTATCTGAAAGTATGGCAGTATAAAAGGCACGGCTTCCTTGAATTTATAATCAATTGGAATTCCATTAGAGACTAATGACTTTTTCAATTTACACACTTACCGGGTTCTGCCATTACTAGTAGCGGCTTTTGCAGCCAACTCTAATACTTCCGCTGAAAGATACTCTAGCACTGCGGCCAAATACACGGCAGAGCCACAGCCGACTCTCGGAGCGAATTTCCCGTCACGTAGAATTCTGTGCACCCTTCCTACAGGAAAAACTAACCCCGCACGTCTGCTTCGCGAAGTTTTCTTAACTAAAACAAACTTATATAATTGAAACAACATATAATTCAATGATTTCGTAAAAGCATACACAAGTATATTTACCAATACTTCCTTGGGACATTTCTACACAGTGATTAGATATGGTTATCTAAAAATATTCAAAGTAATAAAAAGTTAAAAAGCTTTTACAAAGTTATTCAAACCGAATGTAAAACTATATAAAAAATTTGAATTTTTCAATCTACGAACGAAACCGTTGCGCGCTTATTCTGACATTACTCTTCTTAGAATTGTTTGGTAACTATTGGGAAAGGCAAAGGTTTTAGATCATACGACTTTGTGGTCTGGTAAAGTGGCGCTGATAATAGGTTTACTTAAAATACACAATAATTGAGTTTAAACCCTAAATTATCAACGACACATTTAAATTATACATTTAAATTGAATCTCCTCTTGCTTTATTAGAAATTATACAAAGTATGAACGAACAAAGATTAAACTTGCTTGTAGATAGTACCGCTTTCTTAGGTATAACATTAGATAATAAATTACAGTGGGGGCCCCATATAAGTGGTCTATCGAATAGGCTCAGCTCCGCGGCTTACGCTGTTAAAAAAATTCGT
>JACTOM010000930.1:389295-421280 GCA_015832385.1 Elymnias hypermnestra | reverse complement strand
ACCAAAACAAACTTGTTATAAATTCTAGTAGGCTGCATAAGATTAACAACTCATTTAAGGGTAACTGTATACGTTTCTATAATAAACTCCCACAAGACGTTCTAAAGATGTCAATTAATAAATTCAAAGTTGATAGACAAATCGTATTATTAGTTGCAAGAGTACTTAGACGATAGAAACGCGTGGGAGTGAACGAACTGCTCTAATTTGAATTGAAATATATTAAACTAACATGATATTGTAATGATGATGATAACAAAAAAAACAGAATACCCGACTGAGTTTGTTGTGGGCTCTTCTCGGATCAGGGCGCGAAGGAACCCTCGTAACTTTAGATTTTAAGTCGTTCTGGAGTATCATCATCAGACGTACATTAGAATTAGAGTGTGGAAAAGAAAATAAAAAACAAAAATTTGACGATTCAAAGGTGCTGTAATATGCCTACTTGAATAAAGATATGTTGATTTGATTTGATTTGATATGCATTAAAAATTTGGGAAGTTCTGATTTGACTCGAACCACAATTAGTTTGATATAGATAGAAAGTATTTTTGTATACATAGTTTATATGAAGGCTCTGATGGAAATATGATTGAAACTTCTCATATCGGCTAACACAGTAAATTATACCAAAATTAGTTCTGTTCTTACAAGAAACCAACTGAATTTCTGGTGAATATGTAGGGATAAAATTACCCTGTGACTGTCTGACGATAAATTTCAATAGTTTAAAAGTATATCCAAAAAACAATCTAATCTTTTCTATTTATAATATAGTTTAATGTTTAGTAAAATTTTACTTCCTGTTAGGCTTATTTAGAAATCACTTGTGCAATTATTATATAAATAATTGATTGATATATATTTTTTGTGTTATGGTTGTTATACATATTATCTGGATATATTTCATCACTTTAATTTAGTATTGTGTAATGTGCCTGTTTAGAGATTGAAAGTTACTAATAGGAGCATTTGTACCTTTTTGTAACTGTTAATAATTTTCTGAAATTGTTTGACAAAAATTGTCTCAAAATGTTACAACATTAAATAAAAAATATTAACCAATTCAAAAATTTATTAATTACTAGATGTAGTTAGCATGCTTCCATCTTAAACTGTATTATCACTTACTATCAGACTAAAACCTAAACTATCAATAATAAATACAAACAAAATTTGTAGCTTTCATGTAAATAATAAGAATTTTCATACATACAACATATATATTACTACAAATCAATCAATGAATTTACTCCATGATAATTAACATTTTTTTCTTTTCCTATTTAATTTTTTTAACACAATATTATGCAAAAAATTGGCTACAAAGTAAAAAACCTTATTCAGAATATTTTTAAATCATCTTTTAAATCCTCCTCTATATCATTTTTATCTTCCATGAATGAATCCAAGTGATCAGAGACCATCTTCAATATTTTCTCACTAAATTTAGGAAACTTATTATCAAATTGGCTTTTTAAAGTGTTAAGATAGAATTTGTCCTCTGTTATGTCATCTAGAGTCTTAACCATATTTTCATAATCCTTATGTTTCTCTATGTCAACCAGATTTGAATCCTTCTTTATCTTTTCCAATCCTTCTATTGCATCGTTAACAACATCCAGCAGCTGTTGATGGCCGCTGTCTTTGTTGTAGCCAAAATCAACATTATCAGTTTTCAGTTTATCTAGATATGACTGTTCTTTAACTGTAAGTTGATTCATTTTCTCTTCAATACCAGAATTTTCTGTTATATCATATATGTTTAAACAGTCTTGAGTCTTTAACTCTAAGAGGCTGCAAATAAAGAACTGTTTTAACAACATAAACCTACTACATCATTTTTTTAGATTAAAATAAGTACTAAAATCATTTGCCAGGTTAACATGTACATTTCATTTCATAACATTTAGATATTTTTTCTTACAATTTAATGAACAACACTTGTACAAGCGAGAAGGTATAAATGTGTTTGAGTATCCCTTGTAAAACTGTAAAATCACATACACATACAGCTAATATCTGCATGAGTGGTCACCTTCAACAAATTCCAATTGAAAGAGGCTTATGATTATGGCGAGAGTATTTTATAGGTTTACAAATAGGCTATACCAGCTTTCGCAACAGCCTAATATATATCGAAACTTGTTTTATAAACTCTTCTACTACTACCAAATTGTTTACTAAGGCCTAGTGTTAGTATAATAGGGATAATATAAAAACTTTTACCGTCTCTGTTCAGCAACAAAGCCGATTTCCTTGAGTCGTCTACTAGTTAAATCAAGTTGGGACATGACTTTCTGCATTCTATCAGCCAACAGCGTCAGTTGAATATCATTACTTTTCTCTTCTCGCTTTAGTTTCTCTTCGACAAGGCAGTCCTCTAGCATATTGCGTAAAAACTTTCCGTATGCGATTTGCGCTTCAGCTTCATGTGGAACACTTTGTGAAGAGGTGCTTATTGTATCATTTAATACAGTACTGTTTGCTGTATTACAACGTGATTTTCCAGAACTCGACGACTCCGGTACCTCCGGCGTAAAAATCTGTGTTTGTCGTCTACTAAATCTCGTGGGATGGGCAGGTTTCCCTGATGGCAATCCTTTATTCTTATTCATTGTTTTATTTAAAAACTGTGAAATTACTAATAACAACCGTTTCCACTAGTGACAGGAAAAATTCGAAATTTGAAAACATTAGCCAAAGATAGTGTCGCCAACTTTAAAAATTCTGTATCCATAGACTAAAAATAAAAATCACAGGTTGTAACGATAGTGATATACGTATACTGATCCACCAGGCACCAAGCAACTTCGTATTGCAATTACAAATGGGAGGTGGGAGTAGGGTGAAACGTTATTTATGTCGATATAACTGAAAACTAAGTAACATACTGATGCATTAGTTTATTTTTAAAGGGACTTTTTTACTGTGCAAGAATGCAGAGGCGAGGACCATGATATTTAATTACGGCGGCCAGTGGGCTGAAGTAACAGGTACTACTTAAGATTTAGCGAAAATCATTAACTATATACGAGGTGTGTTCAAAAAGTATCGCGAATTTTGAATTTTCGCGGGTTACGTATATTCAATTTTTTTGTGGCGTTATGTTGGTACTCATGTCTCTCACTTATGCCGACAAGCTCGGCCATTTTGAATGTTCATTTAATTGTTGACAGCTGCTTTGCTTGCACGTGTTTTGGATCGTCTTCGATTTTTACCTATTCAAAAAAATGGATCAAAGAACCTGTATCAAATTTTGTGTGAAAAACGAAATTAAGTGCGCGGATGCATTCCGAATGTTGACTGTGGCATACGGAGAAGCTACCTTGGACCGAAGCAACGTTTATCGGTGGTACAAAATGTTCTCAGAAGGCCGAGAAGATGTGAACGACGAAGAGCGTGCCGGACGCCCGAGCACTTCAACAACAGACGAAAAAATTAATGAAGTGGAGAAAATGGTATTGGCCAATCGTCGAATCACCGTTAGAGAAGTTGCTGAGGACCTAAACATATCGATTGGCTCGTGCCATTCGATTTTTATCAATGATTTGGGCATGAGACGGGTCGCCGCGAAATTCGTACCAAAATTGCTCAATTGTGACCAAAAACAGCATCGCATGAACATTGCTAATGAGATGTTAAACTCTGTCCGCGACGACCCAAATTTGCTCCAGAGGGTCATAACTGGTGACGAATCGTGGGTTTATGGTTATGACGTGGAAACCAAAGCTCAATCATCTCAATGGAAGCTGCCGCACGAACCAAGACCGAAAAAAGCGCGCCAAGTTCGATCGAATGTGAAAGTTTTGCTGACAGTTTTCTTTGATTGCAGGGGCGTGGTGCATCATGAGTTCTTGCCACAGGGAAGAACGGTCAATAAGGAATATTACCTGCAAGTTATGCGCAATTTGCGCGAAGCAATCCGCCAGAAACGCCCGGATTTGTGGAAGAACAAAAATTGGCTTTTGCACCACGATAACGCCCCTGCTCACACATCGTTGCTTGTGCGCGACTTTTTGGCCAAAAACAACACACTAATGATGCCGCAGCCACCGTATTCCCCAGATCTGGCCCCCTGTGACTTTTTCTTGTTCCCTAAACTGAAGAGGCCCATGAAAGGACGACGTTACTCTTCTCTTGACGAGATAAAGAGGCATCGAAGGAGGAGCTGAACAAGATAAAAAAAAATGATTTTTTGAAGTGCTTCGAAGATTAGAAAAACCGTTGGCACAAGTGTATAATATCTCATGGGGATTACTTTGAAGGGGTACAAAATAGATATTCATGAATAAATAAATAATTTTTGAAAAAACACAAAATTCGCGATACTTTTTGAACACACCTCGTAGCTTATATATAAATGTTGTCTGTAATCCACACGTGGCAAAAGTGAAACCTTCCAAAATTTTGGCTTCAGTTAATGTAATGTAAAATTTCAGCAAGAGGATAATTGTAATGTTAGTGATGATTGATTAATTTAGGACGAAAGTTTTTCTCAATATTTGCCCGACGTTGGCGGTGTCCTCTACCCCCATGCCTCGGAGACAATATTAAGCCGTCGGTCCTGCCCCTGATATCTCTCCGGTTGAATAGAGAGGGCATTGCGTACTATGCTCACTCCCAATCCGCAGTGGAGGAGCGTGATGGGTCTGTGCTCTGACAACCCTCCTATGAACGAGGAGGTATGTGCCCAGCAGTGGGATGTTACTGGGCTGCTAATTATGTTTCCTCGGTGAACACGAGTGGAGAGGATACGAAGCAGAACAGAAACAGTACTACTAACAACAAACACTTTATAATGCTTCCTATTTCATTCTCTCCCACGTTCAGTCTTATCAATTTATTCTATTTTTAGTATTATCTCCTTTCAAATCGCAACGATGCTACAGAAGATTTCAATATGTACAAAAGAAACATATAAATGCCAAACGCTGATGCGAGTCATGGATACCGCCATATTAGTTTTGGCTGTCATGCTGCCGTTTGGGAACAAAAAATTTTAAATGAAGAAAAAAAAAAATTCTCTTTAATAAAATATTAATTATTCATTAAGATTAACTTCACTACTCTTTTGCTAATTTAGCGTCACCCTCTCGTTTATATTTAAACAATTATCCTTCTCTGTAATTACTATATTGATTACACAGTATTCTCACGATCTTTATTGAAATTGTATATAAATGAAACGACAGAACCAGTCTTGTAAATGACGTATAATTTTTAAATACTGTAGGTAAACAAGAGATCCGATATTTTATTCCTTTACAATGATACAACTTTAGTATGTCCTAGGGGCCTCGGAGAAATGGCTTCACTAATCATATTATCGTCGATTTCAAAATTATTCCCTTCAAGTAACAACTCTTTAGAATTGAGTGCAAGAACGGCTTTTTCTTGATAAAAGCAATTAGTCAATAATATCATTTATAAGAGTTAAATGTTTGGAATATACCAATCATAGACAATTCCAAAATCATTGGTTAAATCCCTAATTTATCCTATTACGTCAGTCAGTGTCAATAGACAAAACTGTTGTTATTTCTTTATAACCATCTCGTGGTACATAATCGAAATACTAGAGTTTGTATATATAAAAAAATGTTTTCAGAAAGTTCTAATTATCCCAGTGAACATATGACATTATAATCACATAAACAGATCATCAAATTTTACGTAAACATGATGTAATAGTGATTTAATTTACATCAATTACGCAAGTCATATGTAGGTCATGTTTACGTCAAGAAGTTAGAAATGACTCATTTGTGACTCATAATCTCGCGTAAATACCGACGCAACATGATATTAGTACGACGTGTGATCACTCCGATATTTGTATTAGAATAAGCCGTTCTTGCGCTAATTAAAAAACTGTTACTTTTCTACACAAATAAATGAATAAATGCTATCATAATATAGTATTGCAATATAAGACTAGCTACATAGTTACATAGGCTATAAACTTAGATGATATATTTCAAGATTGTTTATCAGGCTTAAGACTTGACAAAACAAAGTACTTTTACATTTATTTCCATTGTACACTTCATTACACATTTGTAAAAATAATACAAATCGAACAAGTGAAGGGCCTACTAATAGCTATAGAATAAAAGAGCTATATTTAATACATATATCATTTGGATAAAATTTTTAGTAACTTATATCCTGACATTTAACAAATATATTGAAACAAATTATATACTTTGAATTCGTCAAACTGCTTTGTTTTATTATGATTCGTTAGAAATCATATATTGTGTATCAAAGTACATTTAACCGTTTAACCGAAAATTAGTTTTTCCATCAGAAATCAGACGAAAATATTGCGTCAATTAATCTGGGTCCCATTATTTTTAAGACGATAAAAAAAGCAAAAGTATTACAAACAAGAGTGGTGTTTTTGCTTGCAAAAGTCGAACTTTTAAATTAATTTTAGCTTATAGTAAATATTTATTTATAACACCATTCTTGAAGTCAGCAAAATTTTAAAACATAGGCTTTATGCCATCGATTTCAGAAAATGAAAAATTTACAGTAAAACTTATTGTGGAATAAGAAATACATAAATATGTAAATTCACATAAATATAAAATTGAGGAAATTAGCCGAAAACTTAGTATTAGTAGTTTAGAAATACTTCTGCAATTTTCTTGTAATATAGAATAATGTCCAGAAAATTCGCAAGAGAAAAGATGGTTATATAATTTGGGTCATTCCTACGCTCAATGCTACGTTAAATGAGACATTAATAACAATTTTATTAGCAGAAAAGCAAATATCAGTTAGCCCAATTCACTGAAACGACACACAATCTAGACAAATATATCATCCAAGTTAAAAATCATAAAACCGTAAATCTATCATGAAAGCTTTAAATAGCAAAGGAACATAATCAAATCGATACTGAATCCATTTATGGCTACGCGGATAAACTCTAAAACTAGCTAAAAGTCTGAATAATTACATTCCACCGAGCATTCGTGTAAATAAAAACGTTAAAAAAAACATCAAAAAATATGCACAAATAATAATTATATGAAAATAAATGCAATCAACCTAATTACTTAAACGTTTCGCAAAATAATACCGAAGACAAAAATGTTCAAATGCAACCTGATTAAGTTCAGACTAATATTTATATTATTAATATAAACTTTTCAAGTGTCGTTTAATTTTGTTTAATCACTGACGTCACCACTTATTAGTACCATAAAGGTTTAGCGTCCAGAGGCTTGCAAAAAACTAAATATCTACCTTGGCCTTGCTAAGATCGACCGTTTATGGCATCGCAAATATCTACTGTTTATGGCTTTGCGAAAATCTACTGTTGATAACCTTGCATAGATATTTTCGTTTATGGCCTAGCAAAAGTCTACCGTTTATGGCTTAACGAAGGCTGCTGCAGAAAAGGGCCGTTCGTGCGATTTACAATATGGGTCCAAGAGAGTCGCTAAGAAACAAATTCAAGGCAGTTAACATAATGACAGTTCACTGCGTATATATATTAGAAAACTTGTTGTATGTACATAAAAACATTGACTCTTTTAATAAAAAGAGTGAATGTACATCATATAACTTACGAAACCAAAACAAACTTGTTATAAATTCTAGTAGGCTGCATAAGATTAACAACTCATTTAAGGGTAACTGTATACGTTTCTATAATAAACTCCCACAAGACGTTCTAAAGATGTCAATTAATAAATTCAAAGTCTTTGTTAAAAGAAGGTTGATAGAAAAATCGTATTATAAGTTGCAAGATTACCTAGACGATAGAAACGCTTGGGAGTGAAATGATGATGATAACAAAAAAAAAAACAAAACACCCGACTGAGTTTGTTGTGGGTTCTTCTTGGATCAGGGCGCGAAGGAACCCTCGTTACTTTAGATTTTAAGCCGTTCTTGAGTACCATCAGCAGACGTATATTAGAATCAGAGTGTGAAAAAGAAAACATAATTTGACTATTCAAAAGTGCTGTAATATGCCTACTTGAATAAAGATATTTTTGATTTTGATCCCGTTTATAGTTTTGCAAATATCTATCGTTATGGCGTAGCAAAAATCTACCGTTTACGACCTAGCAAAGATTTTTCCGTTTATGGCCTCACAAAGATCTACCGTTCATGGCCTAACGAAGATTCCGTTTATGGCTTTGCAAAGATCTATTGTTTATGGCCCCAAGGCAGATCCGTTTATGGCTTTGCAAATATCTTTATGAAATTCACCGTTTACCATCTCGGGAAGATCTATCGTCGAGAACTCCGCAAATATCTACCGTGAAAGGTCTCAGGATCTCAGGAAAGAAGTACCGTTTAGGATTTAGCAAAGTACAATCGTTTAGTCCCGTACAGATCTACCGTGTGATGTGGGATAAAACAGATTTGTCCCTTAAATTGGTACTTAATCAGGTTACATTATTTGTAGTAGTTTAGGGCAATGTTTATTTAAAGCACGCGAATAACAGTCAGTTAGTAGCATTCTGTAGATTACATAATTTTCTTGTCATTCAGATCTCATCTATCATCATAGATACAATTTAACAGCGTAAATTACACTCGAAAAGGCAATATATTTAACTATATTTTAGGTAAGTGACAATGTTAAATATAACAACATGTTAAAGGTATAAATTGACCTGGCAAGAGGTTATTTACAGACAAATTGGAATAAAAACATTTTCCTCACTTAGTCTTCAAACCTGAGACCAAGGCTTAACAAATTTTAATTGAACCAGAGTGCAACATTATCAAAATCGAAAGCTCCGTTGAGATACATTTAAAACGTCTTAATTATAAATATGACAAATAGCAAAAACTTATTTATACATTTTCTTTTTAGATTTGAGGTAAAACATCATTACTTCCGCAATATATTTTACAAATACATTCAACAAATATAATAATTCGTTGATTTCTTTTTAATACATAACATTTATATTTCTATCTACATCCTGACATTGTATGTGACAGTGTTAAAACGAAATGTTACATGAAAAAAGCATGAGCCAAAATTACATGTCGTTGAGGGTAGATTCGTAAAATTAAATTTCTGAATACCCTTCTCATATAATAAATATGAAATATTTATTAGTCAATGGAATTACACATACAGATAGTTTATGACCTGGATTAACACATGAGATACACTCTATCCTGGTAAATTATTTTGATAATAAACTTTTAATGTCTATAGATGGCGCTGTAGCAGCATTGAAGCGACATTTTTTTAGATCAATACAATTTTTTTATTAGTGTCTAACAGACAACCTTTTAGTCTGAAATTCCCAAAGAAAACAAAATATTTGAATTATTAATTGTGGGTATATCGAATAAAACATCTGTCAAATTATATCACCCGTTATAAAATAATGAATAAGCAGCATCAATCCAGTATAGAGATCATTTTATCCCTTCCCCATCTTATTTCATCTTTGTGACGTTATTTAATAAGAATATCGTTTAATGTAATTCTGGCTCAACAAAAAATGGCTATTAAATTGCACATTAAACAATGCTATCATTTGTAAACTATGTCTAATAATCTATATAACAAACACTTAATAATACTATTAAGATAAAGTTAGAATAGTGGAGTTAAATAAAGTGTTACACAGTTGGTGAGAGGGTACGAAGCGTCATTTGGCAGTGTCGGGTCAAGTGGAGGGGGAATACATGAACAATTTAGGGGATTTCCCGATATACACTGTAAAGTGTGACGTCATTTTTACCGTGATAGACAGACGTCTCTGAACTGGGGTCTTTTGATACCCCTGTTCGGATCATGGGACTTTTTAAACTCAAATTGCATTTTTCTACAGTCGGTTTCATGTAACAGTACAAAAAATATGTATGACGTCATACCGCAAGTTTTCCCTAGTGAAATTACAAGACTGCTCAATGTATATCGGAATAGACCCTGAGTAAGAAATGTACGTATGAAAGAGATCTTTTTATTATATATAAGCCACAACTCTTATAATTAAATATGTTACGGTTAAACTCTGAAAGTCTGGTTAAGTTAACTCGTTGGTTGTATTTAACTTTTGGATCCAGATAAAAGAAATATCTAACTGATTTGTACCAAGATTTTACTAACATTTAAAAAATGTCACTCCTGTGAACACGTTAGTGTTCAACGGTAGTGTTCTACGGTAGTGTTTGAGTGATTTTGTGACTTTGTAAACTGTAGTGTTTGGAGTGAAATCATAACCATGAAAACTGTAGTGTTTCGAGTTAATTTGTGACCAGGAAAATTGTAGTGTTTCAAATAATTACGTGATCACGGAAACTGTAGTGTTACGAATGAATTCGTGATCATGAAAACGGAAGTGCTAATAAATAGATTCTTGCGTTAACATTTTAGTTTTTAATCTAATTATCTCAAGGAACTGACATTAAACATATACTACAGTTATCTCAACCGATCTTTCAGCATTACAACCACAACGACACAACTCAAAATTTCAAACGATCACTATATATAATGAGCAATTTTATAAACGCCTATTCGAATGTCTTAAATTTGGATTCATATAAAATTGGCAACAATGAAAAATATAGCAATTTTACAAAAGATTACAATTACCCGCGATACAAGTGCCTGCACGTGGCTTCGCACCGTTTTTACAATAAACAATACACAACCGTTGTATCAACAAACATGCACACCAAGTGGAAATACAGCAATACCATTTTTAATTTGATAAATAAAGAGAAAATATTTTGGGTTTTTTACGCTTTGAAATGTAATTTTAAACCCGTTCTTTACATAAACTTATCCAATTCATGTAGTTTGAGACCACCCTATATTTTTATTTTTTAAATATAAAACTTATCGGCCTTTATAATTTTTATAAATATTGTTTCACTTTTCGCGTTAAAACTAAATTACATAGTTGTGTCTAATTTCAAATTATTTTATCGAATTAAAAATGAAATGAGTTCACCGTTTATATTTAGAGATTTAGGTAATCCGATTTCACCCACACCTCCTAAGCTTTATGTATCCCATTTAAGGGTCAGGTAGAGGGATATTTTCTACACCTATAGGGTCCCCTACTTATACGTTTTAATTAGGGAATGTTGGTGAAATCGGGCATAAATGTCTGTAAAATAAACATTAGGGATGTGAGAATAAGTCGAATTTACTAATTATTCGCTACGAATCGAATACTAATATTCGGTTCGGAATTCGAATCAAATGCTGATATTCGATTCGGAACTCAAATTATCTTACAGTTCCCGAATAATTCGAATAATCGAAAGTTTCCGATTTATTCGACAAAAATCTCGAATAATTCGAAATATTATTTGTAAATTTTGCATTCAGTTTGTGTTCAATATTCAAAATTATACAAATGGAACAATTAGTATAAAAATTTGCTGCTTTTTGTAAAAAAAAAAACTAAATTGACTATATTAAAATAAAAAACCTATAGATTTTTTTTGTCAAACGAAAATTAATATAAAAATATTTATTGGAAAGATCTTTCGCCAACATTAGTATACAGACTGTTTATGTTACTGATAGAGGATGAAGATATAGTGAAATTAACCAATTGTTTTCTCTGAGTGTTTGATTTTTATATTTCGTTACACGATGTAATGCAATTGAAATCGGAAACCATAGATGATTCAGTCATATCTCGATATTTCGAATTAATCGATTCAAATTTGGTATAATCGATTCGAATGTCGAAAGAATCGATTTTTCGCACACCCCTAACAAACTTAGCACTTTGTTTTCCCCACACATACTTAATATACTTTAAAAACATCAATACGAACAACCATGCAAATATATTGGTCTCTTGCCCACAAGTGTTACACCGTTAAATAACATGTAACACTTTCTAAATCATGCAAACTAAGTATATAGACTTTATACGAAAAAAAAACTAACTATATACCGATCTATTGTTGTATCAATGAACTTGACTAGTTATTATATATTTTTTTGTTCTATATCGTTTACTTGTAAACATCTATAATACCATACATGGTACCAACGAGCCTCATTTTATGACAACCCTGAATGTCGACAACTAACTTGCAGATTTTAATTCACGTATACTAAACCTGGTAGCCTATACACACCCTATTGCTGGGCATAGGCTTCCTGATTCATAGGAAAATGTTTTAAAAGCATAGACCCACCACGCCAATCGGTTGAGGATTGGTGAGCAAAGAGTGTCTATTTGTGACTTTATTAAATGCAGATGCGACATTATGAGTAAAAAGGTGACATCACCCTTTAACCTTATATAATTTTAAATCAATACAGTCAGTTGTATAAGTGAATGATCAGTCACTTGACCGAAGTTTGAACTATTATGGTCATTGGATTGATCGATTCATTTTAATGATTAAATATTATGAAATTGAGCATATTCTGAAGCTTCGATGTCATTTACAACCTCAGTATTAACTGGCTCTAACTTTGAACTGTTACAGTTATTTGAATCTACTATTGGACTATCACAGAAGGTTGAATGAGTCCATGAATGATCAAGTAATCATTCAGTCATTCACTCTCTCAATATAGAATATCAGAAATAATTGAATCTAACTTTGAACTGTTACAGTTAGTTGAATAAAAGTGAATGAAGTCACTCATTCTGCCGCATTCAATATCAAAACTAATAATCATTCAGTCATTTACTCTTTCATTTAGACTATCAGATATAATTGAATCTAACTTTAAACTGTTATAGTTAGTTGAATATAAGTAAATTATCTAGAACTTTTTCAATCACTCACTCTGCCATCAGGCGCATAACCGAAGGCTTAATGTGCTCTCAGAGGCACGGGGGTGAATCACACCGCCAACTTCCCAATTTCGGGCAAATATTGAGAAAATCTTAATAGAAAACTCAATACTGGTTTTTGAATTGGCCCGACCTGGGTCTCAAACCCAGGACCTCATGTCTGTAGTAGAGCATGCTGAACACTAACCGCCTGATCTCTCTCCGTTCGTGTCGGATTCCCGTCACGTTCAATCCGAAGTGGAGCAGTGTGGTGGGTCTATGCTCTAAAAACCCTCGCTCCTTGGAGTGAAGAGGCCTGTGCCCAGCAGTGGGACGTAAATGGGCTGCCACTTACTTTTTCACTTTTACTCTGCCATATTCAATATCAAAATTGATAACCATTCAGTTAGTCACTCTTTCATATAAAATATTAGATAAAATCTAAATTTGACCTATTAAAAACTGTTGTATGAAAACATGAATGATCTAAAACTTATTCATTCTCTCACTCTTAATCTAACATCACACAATCTCTGAAAGTGGAATGAGTCTATGAATGATCAAGTAATCATTCAACACCAGAATGAAATGAACCTAACTTTGAACTATATTGGACAGATGAATGAGTGTTTGGATGACCACTCATTTTCCCATATTCAATATAATTCAAATATCAATGTCAGTTGAATGTACAAAGAACCCGTTCAATCACCCACGCCGTAATATAAATTGAGAACGATTACAGACAATTGAATGAGCATTTGATTGTTACAGTAATCATTCAATGACTCATTCAATATTAAAAAACTGCAAGTTTGTTCAGCAAATAAAGCTTGTTGGTACATCTATCAGCCAATAAACACCGCCATACAAAAGTGTTCTGTAAAAGCTATGAGTTTACGAACTAACTGAGCTGAGAGCACTTGAGTTATCACATATTTTATTATCAGTCGAATGCAGAACTAGCTTCTGCATTGGGTCTACAATTATTTTAGTACTATCATCCATATTCATGTCTTGTTTCAAGCTTTCATCCGGAGCAGAGTCTGTATTACAATTAGTCTTATTGTCAAACACTGGGAAGAAGTCGAAATGTGCTTTCCCATTTGTAACTGGTTTGGTTTTGTCACTTTTAGGTTTCTGTTTTTTTACATCAGCTTCTGACTTTGTTATATTTCTTTTAGTGTAGTCATCCCAGCTTTGGGATTGTTTTGTTGGAGAATTCCAGTCATTTCTGTAGGAACTGGATGGTTTTGTCATGTCATTTGCAAATTTCTGTTGTATCTCATTGATTTGGTTGTGGTTTTCTCTGCTGGAGACTATCTGTCCATACACAGGGGTGCAGTATGTGGTGTCCTGGTCCGTTGTAGCACATCTATTGTCTTTGTTTGTATGATTCTGATTCAACTGACAGTTGTTCATCCCGGAATCAAACTCTGACTTTTGTCCCGCATTCTTTAGTATTTGCTTAGATGATTTAAGTGCAGCCTTCTTCTCGCAGTTTTGTGTCCGGTGTGGTGACCCATTGTCATATTGTTTACAATCTTTATTGTTTATTTGATCATCTTCGTTCGGGTCCTCACACCCTATTCCGTCGATGTCGTAAACCTAAAATTGAAAGTACATATAAAAAGTGATTTTATGAAGAATAAAAAGAAACATTATCATATTTCCAGTCGAACATACTGCAGTTTCTTATTTGTCTATATCTAGTCTAGTTGGATGCTTCGGCCGCGGCTAGTTACTATTAGATTTTTACTATCAGTAAGGATGAGCCCCTAAGCAAAAACTTTTTGGTATAATTATCAGCCGAGTCTACATGAACCAAGAATTAATGAATTAACAGGTTTATACTGCATCATGAGTCAGTGAGAGTCAACTAATCTGTTAGGCATACAAAAAAGTTTTACCTTATACATAACATCTTGATTGAGCCCTTTCTCCCTCTCTCTTTTGGTTTGTACAGCGAGCCAAACATCTTTCAGCTCACCGGCTAAATCTCTATCTTTCATGATGACTGGATTCCTTGTTAACACAAGCCCTGGATTCATAGCCTCAACAAAATCACACAACAGACTCACTAGGGCTTCACGATCCTGAAACGTTAACAAATCCACTCTTTATTCGTCCACTATCAATAGGATGACAAAACAATGTATGTCGGATTCAAATAGTTTGCGGAACGCCGGCGTCATCAATCGGCGCTGGACAGAGTCAATGAGTCACAAGCCGGCATGCGTGCTCGATACTTCTTAAGTGACGGCCCGTCAGTGCAGTCGGCTATTGAAACTGTCGCGTTCCTAACTATCATTGCTAATGTGTTTGTGTAAATTGATTCTGCGAATATTAAGTGTCTGAACATTATAATCTGAGTTAATTAATAGTGTATGATTGCACCAACATTACCCACCAACACCCAAAAGTATGATGATTGAATTATGGAACCCACTAATGACGATGTTGGTGGGAACCCTATGGCCTATACTATGATTCTTCTTCTCCATATATATGTTCAAAAGTCTTGAAAAGGTATTTTGATAATTCAAAAAATTAATTAAAAAAAATGGCAAATGACCAACCAACAACTTAAAGAAAAAGCTTTTCTTTAAGAGAAAAATTTACAGAAATATCAATTCTCACAGTGTTGTCCCAATATAATGATATTCACTTATACAGTAAAACAGTGAAATACACAATTTTAAAACAAGAAATAAAAACAAACTTGTAATACCACATTTTAAAGTGATGAAGGTTCATCATCTTTTGGGTAGAGCATACATATTGCCTCCATATAATTTTAACAAGAACATATCAAGGACATGCTTTTACAAAAGGTATATTATAATGTTGAAGATAAGTAAGATAAGTGAAAAAGATATTTGGAGTTGATTCCAGTTACACATGGAAGCAAAATATTACACATTGCAACATTTTGTTGATTCTCGGCAGAATCACCTTGCTCCCCAATCAAATAATCAATAAATTATATTCATAAATTTATTAATTATTTTCTTACAGTATTTTCTTTACGAAGTCTGATCAAAATAATTTTCTTATTTATAGAATGTTGGTATATATTTGTGTAACATTTTGTAACACAAATAATATAGTTGATTTCTTAATGTTTGTCTTATTCATTTGTAGCATTGGTGTGCTTGTCCAGCATTTATAACATATCAATTGAACAATCTCTTCGATAAGTCACTCATGTTGTCTTCTCTGCTACACTTCCATTAATATAAAGCAGTATAAAGTGCCATAAATCAAAGAAGAAGAAGAAGACTTAGAATCTAAACATACATAGGTTTTTTCGCATCACATTCTCAGAAGAGCCTACAACAAACTCAGTTGGATTTCCAATATTTTTTTTTCATAGCATCATTGCAATATAATTTTTAATCTATTTAATTTCAATTACAATTTTGTATTTTCTGAATTAAATTCGTTTAATTTAATTAACTCCATTGATTAAGGTTTAATTTAATTAACTTATACTCTACCTTTTATTACCTCTTAATAAATCAAAGGTTATGTCAGTAGATTGTGACTATACTGTATCCTTATAATTAAGTGAGATCAAAATCAAATCAATCTTCATAATGAAACAAAAGGTTTTTAAATTCAATTGAAGTAACTTTGGATACAGACATATTATATGAAATTTTCCTTACTGTGTGGTTTGGAGCATTCTTTCCATTGGCTTTGAGAATGTCAGGATTCACCATCACTGCAAATACCAGTAATGGTGGGCGGTTGCTGTTTGGGCCGCAGCCCTGATGCACCTGAAAGTATGGGAAGTAAAATACTTAAATAATTTCTTATATATTTTTACTCTGATAACAATAAATTCAACAGTAACAACAATGTAGGCTTAAACTTTGGAATGTACTTAAGGAACCCCTTAGCTAGCCAAACAATTCTTTAAAGTGGCCCTAAATGTACTTAGGGAACTCCTTAGCCATTGAAACAATCCTTTTAAATAGCCTCTGAATGTACTTAGCGGTTAAGAGGTATTAACTACAGTAATAAGCAACTCTGTATAATGCCATACAACCTATTTAATTTTCTCCCGCATTAAATCTTATGACTATATGTGTCTGTCTCTATTTACTACCGCTTTTTTGGTTTCATCAACTTTCAAATTATGATAATGCATAAGAAGTTTTTGCTTCAAAATTGAAATCAAATTGATATAAAAATGAAATTAATATGAATGTGGTAATAAGGTGATATTCAAAGAGTAACTACAAAAAGTTTTGCTGGAAATTTCTAAGTAGAATAAACATTTAGTACTGATGGTAGTTTCTTTACTAATGGACAAATTAATGACTGTTCAAAAGAACATATCAAACCTAATTACAAAAAGAATATTTCAATATGAGTGTGCTAAATAATATTTTAGGCAGGTAGTTGAGCATTTCACTGCACACTTAAAACACCTGAATTATTGTAAAATTAAAATAACAGGAGTTATGAGTAAAATTCAATGAAATAACCTCGTCAAAAGCTATTCAATCTCTAAAAAGTTGTCATCAATGTATATAATTTTGTTCAAGCTATCTTCTCTAATATGTTGTCATAGGTAGAATTACTGCTATTAATATAAACCAGTATAGTTATAAAAAAAGGTAATCTAGCAAAAAATGCCAGCATACAGTGGCATTAATAATCTTATCCATCTCAGAGATCTATTGTTAGGTTTAAGGATCCCAGAGATGTCTCATTCAATAAGTATAATATATAATTAAATTTTGTACTGATTACAAAATAATTTGTTAAAGTTTTCATATGCCACTTTGTTTAAAACAGGATGTACTTACTTGCATGCCTCCATATAATGGTATTGGGTCCGAATACTGTTTTGGGTTCGCTATTTTCTGCCAGCCCAAGACATTTATATACAGTTTTTCTGTAGTATCTTTTATTGTATCCTGAATGCACATATGAGGTTGAGGGGGATTCTTAAATTGACGAAAAGCTCGTGATGCTCGTACATATTGGATTGGTAGTGTCCTTTCGGGTGAGTTCTGGTTATCCATATCAGAGTCCCGCAGGTACACAGAGATTAATTTAGTACACACCACAAACCAAAGATGACATTTCTATGTATCCCGAATTTCGCACCGAGCCGACAAGTTTAATGAACTCTAGCGTGCCGCTTCGCTATCACATCGCAGTACAGTTCTGAAAACGGTACTCTTTTTGGCGTTTATAAAATGAATTGTAATATACTAAAAACTTTCTTTAGTAATACAATAAAAATAATAAAAATCTCGATAAAATATTAATAAAATAAAGACATTACAGAGTAATTAAGAAAATTGCTGAAATATAATATTTACAAAGCACAGATTATAAATGTCAACATAATGGTGTACTATGTTGCAAAATAATTTAAGACATAAATATGTGGTGTTTGAAAAAATAACTGTGATATAGATATAATTATGTATATTTTTGTACTANCATCTTGAAAAACATAAGAGTTCAAACAAATTGTTGATATTGTACCTTTTTTCCTTTGTTAGACTAGCACAAGTTTATTCGTCAAAGTCGCTTTTAAGTAAATAAATACGCACAATTATTTGAAACCAAATTTATTGTTTATACCACTTTTATATATTTTACAGCCTTCTTCTCCAATAATTTAGAAAAACACAAGCTATAACGTATGCATTTTTTCAAACCTCAAAATCATCTTTTTACTTTATTTTTATTGAAGTAAATATTAATGAACAATTATTTGGTATATTTTATTCAAAGTAAGAAAGCCAGTGGGGCCAGCTATTAAATGTATATATGACAACGTATATTACTCAAAAATATGAATAAAAGTATATAATATTAACAAAATAATAAGTGAACAAGAGAAAATATATAGAATCGGCAGAAACTTTTTAATTGTGTGTTTAAACCATACGAGAATAGGTAAAAAGTATTTTAATTATTTAATTATTACTCAAGTATATTAAGAACAATTTTGAAGTTTACTTCCTTAAAAGCGTGTAGTAGCTGTATGCTCCTTTCAAGATCTGGAAGAAAACGCTTTTTTAGAAAATACGTCATACGACTACTTTGACATTATTAACAGAAGTTCCAAGTTTGACTGCTGACAGAGATATGTTATATTAATACATTATAGTGTAATTATATGACATTTCTCCATTGACTTTTTTCTTCTTCTTCTTCTTATAATAATTGGCTTTCAGGTATGACAGGGCACACACACAATGTTGCCAGTGTCATGTGAATTGGAGAAGGCACACGGTGCAGATTGTACGATTTATGCCATTCCAAACTAAAATTTTGATAATCTTCTTAATCTCAAAATAAATGCAGAAATGTACACATAGGTAGTGCAACTAATTTGGCTTATATTGTATTGAATTATATAATGTATTTTTATTATAAATTCATGTTATACATAAGTTTATGTTCAATACTTAAGAAAGCAATAAACTCTTTTTATTTTTAGTATAACAATTTTTTTTTCTCAGTGACTGAGTAAAGCAAAGCCTTCACAGACATTTATTATACACACGTGACACATAAGTGTTTAGAAGTAAGACACAGGTTACGTGTACTATACTAAGCGGCAATAGAGATGGCGGATCGTCGAACAGATTGAAAAAAAGAGGGAACGTGGCGACGCTTTAATGTTAATTTTATTCAATTGTGAATAAAAAATTAACAAATGTCACTTACTGTGATAAATGTCGAAAGTGTGAGCTGTGTGAAAGGGCCAGCGGTGTACGTGTGCACCAGTCGCAGTTGTCCGGCAAGCAGCAACACATTTTTGCGATGTTTGGCGCCCACTGCCCACCACGCACTCTCGTAAGGGCCGATCGACACGTGACCACTCTAAAAATACGATGTATTTAAAATTCCAGGACTCATTCTGAACTACATGTAGCCTGCCTGCTTGTGGTGGATCTATGCTCTAAGAAACCTATATTTTATGGGAGTAATTTCGGAATATCCGTAGCCAACCCGCACAGGGGCAATGTGGTGGGACTATACTATAAGAATCTTGGAACTGGCCTCTCGTATCATTTCAGATCCGGGAAGTAATTCTCGGACATGTAAAACCAATCCGAAATGGTGTCTATGTTCGTGGCGTGGTGGGTCTATGTTCTAAAAACCTTTTAATCTGAGCCCGACCGTTTATTATTGAGCATGGTGGTGCCTAGCGGTGGGACGTTAATAGACTGCTACTCACCTTATGATGTTATCATCCCAGTCCTGGGAACATGACCTTTTATTTTATAAAATTGTGCAAAATAGTATAATAGTCTCACTTTGGTGAGTACGTCGTTGCTGTGCCAGCAAAACATGAAGAGCTGCGCCACTCCGAATATCAGATACTCAGCCATCAGTAACTTTTGGGTTGTATTTGTCGCGGACTAAAATGGAACACATTCACGATAAAACAAGGTTCAGGTTACGGATATATTTTTTATCGACGCTGGAAAGCAAACACCGCAATAAACCGCAAATCAAAAATTGTTTATCAAAATACAAACATTTCATAAAAACGTTTTTATCGACTCCAGTTATCATTTTTGGAGACTATATTTAATTTCCTCGCTAAACAGGTTACGTGTATTGGCATTGTCCTAAAATTTTGTTAAAATAATATTTTGAGGGTAGCCACGTGTTTTATTAATTTACAGCGTTGATTTATCCACACGTGTATATATATATAAATATATAACGGGTCCCGGGGTCGGGCGTTGGCGGTGTGATCCACCCCTGTGCCTCGGAGAGCACGTTAAGCCGTCGGTTCTGCGCCTGATCTCTCTCCGGTCGTGTCGGATTACCGTCACATCGGGCTATGAGAGTGAAGGAATAGAGAGTATATTTGTGTAATATACCTGCCAATCCGCAGTGGAGCAGCGTGGTGGGTCTATGCTCTAAAAACCCTCTCTCATATGAGTGAGGAGGCCTGTGCCCAGCAGTGGGACGTTAATAGGCTGCTACTTACCTTACCTTATATATATAACGTATATACATATATATAGCCTGACGTTATAAGTCCGAAATGAAATATTATATTGATTCGCAAATAAAACCGTTGTGTGCTTATTTTATTTAAAAAACGTAGTATTATTTTAAATAAAATAACGAACACATTAACAATTTTGGAGGTACCACTTTATTGAAATAAAGTGGCAGTGAATGTCGTTGAGAGTAGTTTAAATTAATATTAAGCTTCAAGTTTAAATCGCAAGTTATGGGAAAATACAACAACACAACTCGATAAAAAATATAATTTTAGAAGAGAATTTTGAAAATTAAATTAAATTTTTACTTTGTCAACCGCATAATCTAATTTTGTGGTATCATTGACAGTATTATCACTTACCATCGGGTGATATTACGGTCAAACACTAAAGTGTACCCAATTAATAAAACACTGTTTGTATAAAGCATGCACATATTGTGTATTTAAATTGTGCTATCCCTAAACCTGTTTTTTTGGAGTTTCATAAACCGTACAATCTCCTTCGTGCATTGTCCAATTCATATGACACTGGCGAAGTTGTGTGTGCTCAACTGTCACTGTCAGTGTTAAAAGAAGAAGAAGGAAGAAACAACTCACAGTTAATTGAAAGGCACTCGCGCAAAGCATCAGAGAACACATCACCACGTACAAAAACATTACAGGAGATAATAACGAATTGAACAATCTTGAATACCTGAAAAATATTTCTTATTTATATCCATAAAGTAGATGTTGCTCACAACCTCTTTACTAATATTACAAATGCGAAAGTCATTCTGTCTGTCGCGCTTTCACGTCAAAACCACTGAACTGATTGAAATGAATTTTGGTACGCAGATAGTGTAGCCTCAGAAAGGACAGGCTACTTTCTAACGTAGACAACGTGAACACTCACTAAGAACGAGTTTCCCGATAATCCCATTGGATATGGGAACAATTCCATGGAATATATAAGTAAAAAGCGAATACTTACTACGCGATCATCAAAAATATTCACCAGATCGACTTGAAATTTGGCATATATATTCTATCGTGACGTAGGCGCTTACTAAGAACGCGTTTCCACATATTCCTAAGGGATCTGGATATAAACAAAACTTGCTGAGAGCTTTCCTTTACCAAATCACCTTTAGATCTGACATTCGTCATTCGTGTTCCTTTCGCGACGTAAACTTGCACTAATAATGGGTTTTCCGTTATTCCAAATGAACAAATAATTACTTCATACGTCAAAATGTACATTTAGTTATAAAAAAAGAACAGTTAGTGTTTAGTATAAATAAATTCGATGGCCTCACTGGCGCAATGGTTCCAGTACTTGGTTTATTAGTATAGGTCCCGGAGTCAATCCCCGGTAGGGCAAATTTAAGGAAATTTCATTTACTAATTTGTCTGAGTCGGCAGGCCGTAGCTAGTATCAGAAAAAACGTTCCACCAAGTAAAGAGATTTGTGTTCCGGTACGATGCTGTGTAGAAACTATCAGAGGTGAATTGCCTCTTACCAGATTAGCACGCTTCTATCTTGGACTGTATCATCACTTACCATCAGGTTTCTAACGAAATAAACCATTTTTTTTTAAATTGGAAGATATGATTATAATTAAGCGCTAACTTGTCACTTTGCCTCAGCGATTTAGGGGTTAAAAAGTAACAGATATTGTCTTTAGATAATAGCCAAATTACATCTATTTAGTAGAAATTTGATTATTGTTTTCTATTATAACGCGGGTGCGTTATATTTGGTAGCTTTTTTTTGGCTAACGCCGGCACGATAGTTCTGGGAGTCATATCGACAAATTTTACAAGATAAATGAATAAAGTTACATGTTATTTTTTATGCATTTGTTAGGTCTTGACTGCGATCTCGTCTGATGGTCGGTGATGTAATAATTTAAGATGGTAACGGACTAGCCTGATAACAAATCTTATAAATTTTAATGATTTCTACACAGCACTGAATTGTGATTTTTGGCGTTGTAATCTGTTTGAGCTAAGCCACGACCGAAGCCTCGATTCCAACATACATACATACATAGCATAACGCCTCATTTTCATAGTGGTAGGCAGAGACGACATCCTTCCTTATCCTTGCATATCTCCTTCGCTTATTTCATTAAACCTTTCATACAAGTTCGTCGGTTTAGAGTACTCTTGACCTGGCCGTTATTTAAAATGTCCTGGATTTGGTCCAGGGACGTTCGCCTCGGTCTTCCCCTTCCAACTTTCGCATTCACTCTTGACTCATAAATCCTTTTTGTCAGTCTCCTTTCATTCATTCTCTCTACATGCCCAAACCATCTAAGCATACCTTTTTCAATTTTAGTCACTACGTCTTCTTTTATACCACAACGTTCTCTTATCACACTATTTCTCACTCTGTCACTCAGTTTTAATCCACTCATGCTTCTCAACGCTCTCATCTCTACCGCATTTATTTTACTTTTGTGATTCTTCTGCCATACCCAACTTTCACTACCATACATAAGTGTTGGCACCAACACTCCAGCATGCACTGCCAGTCTAGCCCTTTGAGACACCATCTGGCTATTCATAAAGGCGTACAGAGCACCATTTACCATATTCCCTGCATTCACTCTCCTTTCAATATCACTTTCCATCCAAGCCCAGAAAAATTAGACGAAATACAATTGTATAAGTTTACGAACTCTTAAAATATATCAGAAAGTAACATTTAGTACATTAAACCGTAGTAGCAGCGTGATTGCATGTAAATACTGCTTTGTTCTTTAATTTTTTTTTTAAATTTCGCAAATAACAATATTAAATAGTATTGTAGGTCGAGAGTTTAGAATATTTAATCAATTCAAATACGTAGGGTTTAATACTTAAGGTAATTTTAATGATAATTAGGGAACTAAATATTATCTCAGGTTTACGCAGATTCATATTCACGATTAAACAATGAATTCTATAGGTTTACATTGCGATTCATTTACATTTATAGTTTCTTTTGTAGTGTTTTATATTTTGAAACAATAAATAGCTCAATTGATTTGTCTATTTTGTGATATTAAGTCTTAGAAAATAAATCTAAGTAAGTTTTCCACAATTAAATTCAGGTTTGGTTATAGAAACTGGTACGAGATTTTTTGAGGACTTAAAAAGATATAGGTACATACTGATAGCACTTAGTATGCAAGTACATACAAATGTGTTTTTTCTTATAAATAAACCGCGAATAGAACGGTTCACGTGATGTGAGGTGAATTTATTGGGCGATGGTCTTAAATATTGGCAGGACTAGCAACTGGTTAAGATTTTCTAGACAAAGGGTCCCAGATAGGTTTGAAAGACGCACAATATCTGATATTTCACGTCGTGAATATAACAGTATGGGATACAACATTTTATATCAAGCGAATATATGAAATTAATTCAGAGGTACTCTGTCTGAATCCGTTTTTTATTTCGATGCGAAATGACACAACTTTCAGGCACAAAACCTGACCTATGGGTCAAGAGTGTTGGACTCAGCGAGGGAGGATGCCTTGCTATTGCCCATTAAAACACAGCGAAACCCCCTTCATCCATGAATGAAGCACTAGGGTATCTCTATGTGAATCCTGCCATTTATATTTATGTGAATAATGGTGACAACCAATAGCCGCAGCTCGTAATTGGGCTGTTTTAACTAAAAAAATATTACATATATATAGTAACACGCTTCATTCCCTTCGAGGTAGGCAGAGACCACGTCCTTCTACTTGCCACGATCCTCGCACATCTCCTTCCCTTCTTTCGTTCTTATTAAACCTTTCATAAAAGTTCGTCGGCTTAGAGTACTTTTGACTTGCCCCTTATTTGAAATGTCCAGGAAGGATTTGGTCCAGGAGCGTTCGCCTTGGCCTTCCCCTTCTAACATTCCCATTCACTCTTGACTCATAAATCCTTTTTCTCAGTGTCTCCTTTCATTTAATCTCTCTACGTGCCTAAACCATCTAAGCATAAGAAAGCAAAGCATCTAAAAAAATACTATGAAATCTGAATGTCAGCCGGAAAGAGCAACATTAACTTTCTAAGTTATGTTACGCTCTCATGAGACATGTGATAAATTATGTTAGTTCGTAGAAATCATCACCAAGGTTCTCTTTATGAAGTAAAACTCATGAAGAAGGCATCATTATATTCCGGAACCAATTCTGGGATATGTGCTGTCTGCTAACCCACTTCATAGCTACGAAGGGGCTAATGCTCTAAAAAAAACCCTCTAAGATTGTTATAACAGTGGAGCATTAATAGGCTGCTACTTATTCTGCTTTTACGTAGGTTTAAGTAATAGCCTATTTCGTCTTGCAGTTGGGAATATCTCCTCTGTCATTTAAGTGCGGAGGTTTAGATATTAGATCCACCACGTTACTTTGGGGCTTGGTAGGCAAAAATACATCCCAAAAAGGCTTTTGAGAGTTTTAACATAATGACAGTTCACTGCGTATATATATTAGAAAACTTGTTGTATGTACATAAAAACATTGACTCTTTTAATAAAAAGAGTGAATGTACATCATATAACTTACGAAACCAAAACAAACTTGTTATAAATTCTAGTAGGCTGCATAAAATTAACAACTCATTTAAGGGTAACTGTATACGTTTCTATAATAAACTCCCACAAGACGTTCTAAAGATGTCAATTAATGAATTCAAAGTTTTTGTTAAAAGAAAGTTGATAGAAAAATCGTATTATAAGTTGCAAGATTATAGACGATAGAAACGCCTGGGAGTGAACGAATTGCTCTAATTTTAATTAAAATATAGTAACCTAATATGATATTGTAATGATGATGGTAACAAAAAAGTGCTGTAATATGCCTACTTGAATAAAGATATTTTGATTTGATTTCATTTAATAAAATTGAAGAGTACTACAATGAAGTACTAAACTTAATAACTATGATCGGCTTTCTAACTTTTATCAGTAAGTTAGCTTTCTCATAAATATCGCTTCATTTATCAAGAATATGATCAACTTTTACTTACGAAGAAAGAGTATAACGATTGCGACATAAAACCACAGTATTGTTGAGTAAATGGCCTTTCTTTTGTAATAAACACAGAAATTCACGAATGGCATAAGACAATATATAAATGATAGAAAGAAAATGATATCTATTTTATATGATGCTGATTATAAATGGTATGATTATTCATAAACATTTTAAAAGGGTACTAGAAGGAAGAGCTTTCGAAGGCTTGACACCTTTGTTAGTTGAAATTGTATAGTCGAATGATTTTTCTTTTATACGGACTATTTAGTGCTTAATAATGCTTAGTAATTTCCTTCTTAATGGTCTCGGCAGTTCGCTGATAAGGAATTAACTAGATCAATCAAAGCCTCTCACTAGTCGAACCCAGAACCCCTGCTAATGAAGCGAGTACATCCAGAATGTTTATTATATAAACCAAAATAATTCTATAACACATTATCCTTTATTTTGAGAAGCGTAAGGTAAGCAAATATATAACATCTTGTTTCTGGACACTGAAAAGGAGTGATTGTTTAGAGCTGGAACACATACGCTGAAATACCATGAGTGATCGGGATATATAGATTTTCTCACGTTATTTATCTTCACTCATGAAGCAAAATTATTACACGTAAGTAAAAATCTACGTCTAGACATTCAAAAATTTCATTACGAAGTCAATTAATAAGCGGAAATTTTTCGAATTAATTCTAATACTATAAACTAATAAAGTAAAGTTTTTAACATAGTTGAATATACTTACTTCATGTGAACAGTGTGTAAGTTGTGGAGCTTTTCAATTATTTCGCCAGCTTGATTATCACTAGCTCCCATCATAATGCAATCACACATTTCTTTACACCTTTCCCGTAATAGATCAAGTTTTCCACCAAAAAACACCATTACCACCATTATGGTCGAGTCGTAAGCAGCCATGATACCAGCACCGTATGCACAAAAAATAACATGCAAGCAAACAGTAATCCATGAACCTGGTGCTGTAAATTTATTAAAAGGCGTCCAAGAGCTGAATATATGTGGAAAAGATTCAGTTTCATTGCGTAATGCTTCACGATATGATACCGAAGACGTATATCTTATTAAAGGTGTCGTTGTTACAGATACAAATGTTGTAAAAACTAATACCCAGTAGAAATAAGTTACGCGTCTGCAATATTTAGTATAGGCTTTAAGTATTTTGTTTTTCGTATCATCTGTATGTACTCTTTCATATTTATCAGCTTCAGTGACATATTCGATGACATCTTTCCAGCTCTTTTGCCAAAAAACAAACGTGTTAGCCTTAACAATACAAACTATACTCAACATTGATATTTTCAAGTTGGTTAAAACAAGATCTAAATCTGATCTAATCACGTACAGTTCCATATACTGTGTTACAACAAACAGAGATACCATCTCGTGTAATATTATATATGCTATTTTACCCTTAATGTTATCTGGTAAAATCAATCCTATCGTTGTAAGTATCCAATAGTTTGGCCCGAGGAGAGGTCTCTCCTTATTTTCTAAGTGTCTTAAAAATGCCTTCAACATTTTAACAGTTAAGTACAAGCTGAAGTGGATATCCAAATAATGCTACGAAACTGTGCTTTTATATTTATAGTCACCCCATTCGAAAAAGGCCTAGGTAAATATAAAACAAATTCGAATAGTGTTAAATCTTTTTAGCACCATTTGCTGTCGCTGTCTGTATACATTTTTAATAAGTAGAATGCGATCGTAAACTGTCAGCACTTGATATTCAAAAAGAGGCCCATGACAATATCACGAAATAACTATGGTTTTTATTTCTTTTAACGATAGTTCAACTGTTTATGGGAATATCTTCTTTAGTATTATATACCCAAATTGATTTACGGTTAGTCGGTCTCTTCTTCAGAGAATCAGCGGGTTCTCTTTATAAAAAGAAACTTGCATATCCTTGTTTTAAATTCCTTATGCAATTCGGATGAAAACATCGTGAGAGAACCTATATATCCCAGAAGCAATTCTTCAGTAATATGAGTAGCCTGCCTGTCTTTATTCTTTAAAAACACTCATTTCTTTAAGTAAAGACGTCTGTGCTCTGGTTTATTCTAGCACCTGCAGTATACATATTACATACAATACTTCAGGTAGGCGATTGAATTTATAGGATATTTATTTTGTTTATTTACGCCTCTAATGGGAAAGGCAAATGTTTTGGATAATACAGGCTCAGAATTTTTAATATATAACAAAAGAAATATAAAACTTTAAAAATAAAAAGATTCACTCAGTGAAATTTAATACAAAATAAAATATTAAATATAAAAGTAAATATCGATAAATTACAACACTAGAAAAAAAATGAGTATATTACAACGATTCTCAAACCCCTAATTTAAATGTCTCTATTAAAGCCGTCAATTGTGGGCGGGGCCGGCACACCACATAATTCCCTTTGCCTAAAAAAATAATGAAGTCTTCTCTATAAAATTGTGATGTTCGACATGCAATAATTACGTTTTGAATAAGGGATTAGATAATGATATATGGCTTTTTGGACTCCAATGTAAGTAAAATGTCATTATTATTTTATTTTTATAATAAGTCCAATTAAAAATAAATTCATATTTATAAAATTATGTGGCCGCCTTAATTATGGTTTATTAATTAGGTAAATGGTAGACACTTTAAAAAAGTTAAACTGACGTCATGTAATTTCAATCGTGTTCAATTAATAAAGATAAACAAGACTGTCTCGTGAGTTCAATGCATTTTAATAAAGATACATCATTTCATTTTTGAAAATAACCTAACTTTTAAAAGGCATATTTAATTTCAAATTTTATATAGGCTGATCAAGAAAACAAATTGCTTGTGGATTTTATATTGTAATTCGAAAACTGAGGTTGATGAACTTATTTCGATCCGGCAATTATGACTTTTCAAAATTCTAAATAAATGTTGTACCAAAATATCAAACTTTAAAGTTATTATAACAAAAAGAATTCACACAAAATTATTTAGTAACATTACATAAAAAACAGAGGTTTGCTCATAACATCAAAAATATATTTAAATGTTTGTTGCGTTCAAATTACGATTACACTATTGTATCTTTAATATTAAGTGTTCATATTAGGTAAAATGGCATCGAATCTGAGTACTCTTATGCATTTGAATCATTGTTAGACGAATTTTTATATTAAACAAATAAGTGAATTAGGTATAAATGGTTGGTTGTCTATAAATTCGGTTTACGCGTGATTAATTTTCGTATAAAATTATTATTTAATTTTTTTAAATCTTGCACTACAGTTGCAGACATTACTATGAGTCATACTTTTTCGTGCGTCCAATTGGCGTTCATTGATTTATAATGTAATAACACGTCATATATATAAATTCTGACAAAAAGAAATTTAGAGGATATTAGTATTTAAAAAGTAATTAAGTAAAATCGAGGGAGTTTAGTTTGAAAAAAGGATCCTTTTGTTTGTAGGTTACAACTTTGCCTGTGTTTTTTTTTTTACACAACAAGGGTTTTACACAACATCTTATTAAAACTCATCTTTTTTAAATTAGAAAAAATATCCTAAATTTGCCTATCCGGAATCGACTTCGGGACCCCCGCTAATGAAACAGATACTCACACCATTATGCGTGGTAGGCTGTCATAAGTTATGTTTAGTTTTACGGAATTTCCGATTTGCTTTATACTTTATCCACTTACGAACTTTAGCTTTTGAGACTGCCATTTAACAATGTTGGTTACAAATATAACTGAAATTAATTTTGTTATATATTTTTAATAGTTTTTATATATGTTTAATCGGAACTTGGAGGCGTACGATACATCCCTTTATTCGAAAACGAATTTGTAGTATAAACTGTTTTCAAAGATTTAAATTACTAATAATAAATACCGATTCCTGCTTTAAATATTTTCTGATTGCAAAAATATTTTGTTACTGCTCAATTTTATGGGATTATTGTAATATGTTTTACTCTGTGCCTAATACAATAAATGTACAAAATTGTATATACTCCTTGTTGTTAACATTACAAAGTATTCAAATAATAAAATTAATAATTTGTTACAAATAAATATAAACAGATAAAAAGCCTATTTTCTTATTTTAACAATTATTTGAAAAGAGCATGTACTCATAGATACTGTTAACGTATTATGATGATCATTTTAAAATATACCTTAAAACCATTCAGCACGGTTGGATTTTATTTATAATTTATTTCCTTGTTAGGGAAACGAAATTGCGGGTCACCTAATGTTAAATGACTATGGACACCTGCAGCACCATAGGGATTAGAAAGGAGTTTATTGATAGACCTAATAGATATTATCTTAAACGTCTCTAAATCATAACCTACAGGGAAACGTTGCTGGGATCTCGTTCTACAGAGTATATTTCAAATTTTATTGAAAGTAACTACACTGTGTAATTTTACAAGTATTTTTAAGCTGTGAATTGTGATTGTAATTTGTAAATAAACATTACTGACGGAACAAACATTTGTATTTCCTTAAATATTATTATTTATAGTCAAAAGAAAAGGAATTATTTATTTTTATGTATTATAATAGACAAACATAATGGTTTGCTGTGCAGTTCGCAATTGTACAAACACTTCGGCTAAGATATCTAAAAATAAAGACGGAATTTCGTTTCACAGGTAATTTAAAATTTTCATTGGCTTTTGCTTCAGGGGAATATCATTCAATGAAAATATTTCTTTATTACTGAATGATGATTTGAATAGTTTCATTTATTAATAATGTAAAAATGTCACCGCGTATCATTATGAATTACGGCATATTGTTATGGGGGAAGGAGGCGGACGTTAAAACTATCTCTAAATTACAAAAAGGAGCAATACTAAAAAAAAAATATTTAGCAGCCCATTAACATCCCACTGCTGGGCATAGGCCTCCTCACTCGTACGAGAGAGGGTTATTAGACCATAGACCCACCACGCTGCTCCACTGCGGGTTAGCAGGCATAGTACACAAGTTCATTCTCTATTCCTACACTCTCATAGGGTGACGTGACGGAAATCTGTCACGATCAGAGAGAGATCAGGCTCAATACATGCAATACATAATTTAAGATTACATAAATTAGGATCTCTTACTTCCTTAAGAGAAATATTCAAAGTAATATCAAGTCCGTACCAGTACCGTCGCAATATATACTAAATTTTATAACATTTTATATATACATGAAAATATTCGTTTTTTAAAGCAATTTTAATACAAGAAATAAAAAAAAAACTTGTAATGCCATATTTTAGAAAAGGTTCAGAAATCATTTATTGGATTGAGCATACACATTTTTAATAAACTACAGCAAACAGTTTTAGATTGGCCTCTGAATAATTTTAAGAAATATATCAAAATCATACTTTTACAAAAGTCATATTATAATGTTGAAGATTATTTACATACAGGTATTATTCACATATGGGTAGGCAGAGACCACATCCTTCCACTTGCCACAATCCTTGCATATCTCCTTTGCTTCTTCCATTCTCAATAAACTTTTCATACAAGTTCGTCAGTTTTTTAAGATTATTTAAGAGAAATATTTGGACTTCATTCCAGTTGCACACAAGCAAAGCATTATAACATACACTACTATTTTTAAAACAGTAATCATCGAGTTTCTTGCAGACTTCTCCTCAACAGAATCAACTTTCTGAATCAATGGTAGATTTGTTATGAATGGACAGGCTATTTAAAAGTGTTTTTAAGCCTACTTGACTAAAGAATATTTTTATTTTGATTTTGAAAGTTGTCATTGAAAGTATAGTTCCTGTGTCAACTCTGTGGGAGCAACCTTCAATACTGGTTGTAGATTTATTACCAAGGGGCAGACTTGTCTATACACAAGAGCTTGTGAGGCCTACTTGAAATAAACATACATAGTATCACGCCTCATTCCCATAGGGGTAGGCAGAGACAACATCCTTCCACTTGCCACGATCCTTGCATATGTTCTCCGCTTTTTAAATTTTCATTAAATGTTTCATACAGGTTCCTCGGTTTAAAGTATGCTTGACTTGGCCCTTATTTAAAATGTCCTGGATTTGATCCAGGAATGTTCCCCTTAATCTTCCCCTTCCAACTTTCGCAATCACTCTTGACTCATAAATCCTTTTTGTCAGTCTCCTTTCATTCATTCTCTCTACATGCCCAAACCATCTAAGCATACCTTTCTCAATTTTAGTCACTAC
>JACTOM010000930.1:308557-386285 GCA_015832385.1 Elymnias hypermnestra | reverse complement strand
GGCCAGGTCAAGAGTACTCTAAACCGACGAACTTGTATGAAAGGTTTAATGAGAATGAAAGAAGCGAAGGAGATATGCAAGGATCGTGGCAAGTGGAAGGATGTTGTCTCTGCCTACCCCTATGGGAATAAGGCGTGATGTTATGTATGTATGTATGTATGTGTTTAAATGGTTGTCAATATCCCACTCCATGTCAAAAATTTCCTCACCTATAGGAAAGAGGTTTATTAGTGAACACAGATCTACTATGCTGCTCCATTGTGGGATGGTAAGATACAAATTCAAGTAGGCTCTAAAAGCGTTTTTGTAAATCATCAGTACTCTGCCAGTTGGTAACAAATCTACCATCAAAGTTGATTCCACTGAGAAGGAACCAGCAAGAAACTCAGCGGTTACAATTTTAAATACAGTTCCGTATGTAACAATGTGTAATATATTGCTTCTGTGTGAAATTGGAATCATCAAAACATGCCTTTTGTAAAAGGTTGTTTTTGAAATACTCCACGAAATTATGTGGAGGCGAATCCAAAACTGATTGCTGTTTCTTATTAAGAATATGTATGCTCAAACTGATAAATGATTTCTGAACCTTCTTCCCTCTTAAGTATGACATAAGAAGTTTGCTTGTATAATACACCAATACAATCCTAGAACTATCTTCTCCATGATGAGCTTTTACTTTGTCAAAAAGCACAATGTTAAATTGGAAAGAACAATCAAGCATGTACATTTCTTTTTATAAAGAGAAATTTAGTAGTGCCTCTCATGGACATGAAGTTGCAACTTTTTTGAATGACAATTCTATATTTTTAACTATTTAGATATTGCATTATGGCAAGTGATAATACAATTTAAGATGATAACTTGTCTAAAGGTAATTTATCTCCTGGTTTCTAATTAGCATCATATTTCTTTACTTGGGGATACATCATTGCTGGTAGGATGGCAATTTGTCACAAACGAAGCCTCTCACCAGTGGATATAATTAAGTAAATTGAGCATTTCTCTTATAGGTATGTCAGCCGCCCGAGCCAACAATATCAAAACTGGCCCCGGTTGACATCAACCCCACTGACACTGAAGAAGTTATCCAATTGAAGCATGAAGTGAGAAGACTCGAGGTTATAGCAGAGAAAAGGAAACATAGACTCAAAATAATGTGGCGAGGTAAGAGACAACTTAAAAAAAAATTACACAGGATGACATGTATAATAAAACATTTAATAAGGATTAAACAGGATAATGTCTAGTTTCACAATTATGTATATATCGTGTTACAAAGGTGAGAGTTGTTGTTTTGCTAGTGGATGTCTCAGGTTCTCTTTCCTACAGGGCAAATATCAGATATTGCATTTTTTTAAATTTGTCTGAGTCTGGCTTTGGACGTGGCTAGTTACCATCCTCCTAGTAGCAGATACTATGTATGTGTACGTGCATTTTACAAACATTTTATATATTTCCTATAGCTTATTTCATATAGAATGTGTAGATAGTAGTAGTTTCATTTATTTCCATTAATGTTTTACTATAATATTAGGGGTGTTCGAATATCGTTTTAATTTCGAATCGAGTATTTATATTTTTTTCTAATTATTCGATTCTAAATTAGAATCGAATAATTAGAAAAAATCGACTAATTCGATACTCTTTGAATAATTCGCGAATTAATGAAATATTTAAATCGCTATTTAAATAATTTAAATCTCGTGTCTCGTGTCTCGTGTGTTAAAAAATATTTAGGAATACTTTGTACTTCGGATGAAAGTGAAAGATTATTTTCCAATTATTGTATCTGATAAACGAAAGTCATAATCACTCGATTCAGTATCGTATTTATTATTTTCAAACAAAAAATTGTACCACATTTTTAAATGTTGTATTTTTTAGTATACTGTATATGCTACAATATAATTTCTGTTATTTCATTCTCTTCAAAATAAAATAATAAAAAAAACTAACAATTGTTCTATTTGTGTAAATATATTTAATGGTTTCAATAAAATGTATATAGACTGTTATATTTATATTTGAATAATGAACATAAGAAACCCTGAATTAAAAATACTCGAAAATTCACTAATAATTTAATAGTTCACTATTAAATCGAATTATTCGATTCGAGTTTCGAATCGATTCATTCAATTCGGAACGAATAAATCGTAAGTTCGAATTATACGCACACCTCTACATAATATCCATCTTAGATTCCTATTAGAAAGAGATAGTCAAACTGCTAGAATAAGAAATATGTTATTAGTAGTTGTAATTATTTATTTAGTTTTAAATTAGTTACTAAAAGTGTATTTTTAAGGATATTAGTCAATTATTTTCAAGTAAACTGTTATTATGGCATAAAATAACGGAACTAAAATGTAACAACACCACCAAAGACGTATATATCCTATTTCAACAAATAAAAAGATTGCGATTTTCATATCAATAAAGACACGCCCATAGGACGCTTGCTCGTTGAAAAGCGAACGTTTGTCAAATGCATTCGTTGCATCTATATAATTCGTTTTGGCGGCTAGTTCAACAAGCAAACGGTTAGTGAAATCAGTGAGTGTTCTTTTATTTCCTCCGTGTATTCTTTTCATGTAAATGAACTAATATAGTTTTGAATAGTCGTAGGCCAGGAATGGGCTTACAGTTGGCTTTATAAAAAAGAAAACTTGTCATCATTGTTAGTTCATATATGAGTTTTGCAACAAAACTATTTTCATTGCTATAGTTAAAAATTTATATTAAAAATGTATGTCTGAACCGAGTGCATGTGACGTCACAGTGTATAGAATGAATAAATAGAATGTCATAAAATAAATCTAACGAAGTTCTTTTTTAACCGACTTCAAAAAAGGAGGAGGTTATCAATTCGTCTGTTTTTTTTTGTTTGTTACCTCATAACCCCCGACTGGGTGGACCGATCTTGATGATTTTTTTATTAAATGAAAGGTGGTGCTCGTCATAGAGTCCCATTATTTTAAAACCAGTTCTGATGATGGCATCCATGAGAAAACCGGATAAGTGTTATATTTGCATTAAGCATGTGCGCGACAAATGGACGAACTCAAGATCAACCGATTTCGATGATTCTTTTTTTATAGGAAAGGATATACTTCAATGGTTCTGTGTGATAGTTTGGTTATGTTCTGATAATGGATTCCATGACAAAGGGACGGAACTCTTCAATTCTTAGGAGCAAATGAACGATACTCGGCAGAATCTTCTATAGGCTATCAAGATATTTGAGTTGCTTACCGTAACTTCGGTATGGTCAAGTGCTAGTCGTAGCTAAATATGAAGATCAATGGATCTCCTCAACGGCTTACAGTAAGGGTGCGGTTTAAGGCAGAAAATATAAGTGTCTGTAATCAATTAGCAATGAGCGTACGTTTGTTGCTGCATTAAAAGTAAAAAAATAAATAAAAATTTTAACACAATAAATGAATACGCAATTATTTCTTACCTTTTAGAGCATATTAATATATTTGTAAGTCTGTTTTAAAGGCGGTTCTTTTTTTGTTAAAATGTATATTTATTTTTTAAATGTGTAATAGTGTGAGCCCCTTCAGGATTAATGAAAATGCCACCAGATTCTTCACTCCAACGCTCCGCCGTCTACTTGTCACCAGACGAGGATTTATGTATCGCGATTCGAACTGTTGTTCAGCAGGAACGTGTTTACCAAATTGACCTATTAATCTATGGTGTTTGCGACTGGCAAACGTGCACTATTGTGGCAAGCAAACGACGGTGGTTGATACTTTATTTGGTAAAAAAAATGTCCTATGATTGGCGTTTTATTTCCAACCAATCGCAGGGATTACTTTAATTGCACAAACAACTTTTTTCTAGGAAATGACAATCATACAAATATATACATGCTATAGGTCGACACACCATCTTGAATACAAATCTATAAATATCTATATAGGGACTCTAAGTTAAACAAAAATATACTATACGAAAACGAACGATTTTAACAATATTATTGACTTTATATTAAAACAAATATATTTTTTTCTACTTTAAAGGGAAAAGTTGCGAGCAAATAGGCACGTGCTTGGTTACAATCACACTTGATGTTAAGTGTCGATTTAGTCTAATATGGTTTGCGCTTGCCTAAGAGGTGCCTATTCACCCTGACTTTGAAGCTGGTATTCCACTCCTTTGCGGTGCGTATTAGAAACGATTGGTCAAATCGTTTGGCTCAGCGATCGACCGAATCCAAAGCAGCGAGCTGATACTTGACTGAGCCGTCCCAAAAGTGACTACAGTACTCCATGCACGATCGGACTTAAAAGATGTTTTGGCGTGAAGAAATGCTTGACCATTATTAAGGACACCAAGCTTTTTAGCCGCAGCTTGTGCTTTGGATTCGATGCACCGCCGAAAGGTGAGTGTAGAAGATATCTTTACATCGAGGAGGTCAATGTTATCGACAATAGGTACAGAAATATTTCGGAATGTAGGAGTAAAGGGGATAGCACTCTTTTTGGCGGTGAATATGCACGCTTGTGTTTTGGACAGGATTGGACTCATCCCAATGTCGAGTTATGCGTTCTATCATAGCCTCCCTCTGGTTGAGAATTTCAGTGCAACTAGCACGTGAACTGAATATGTATCTCTCAGTAACGGGTCTGCTAATCCAAATATACCTGGCATCAGCAGATCATTAATGTGCAGCAAGAAGAGTGTTGTAGAGAGAACTGATTCCTGAGGAACACCGGTAAGATCAGATGAGCAGCCGTCTATAACTACTCGAAACGATCGTTCGTTCGAGAAGTCTGATATCCAGTTACAAAGTTTGGCAAGTATCCTGCAGGCCTTTGAAATATCGAGGGATATGGCAAGCGCTTTACCATATTTCTCTATAGCTTCACCCCATACGTGAGTGGCATACAATAAAAGATCCCCTGTAGATCGATTTTCCGAAAGCCGCACTGTTGGTCAGGTAGGAGATCATGGTTTTCGAGGTATGCCAAGAGCTTGTTGTTTATAATGCGCTCCAAGCATTTATAGTTCTTGTAAACGCATAACATTATGACGTCACAAACATGGCGACCAATCATTACGCGTTTATAGTCACGTGATTGTTTATAATTAATTATTTTTAGATTGTTTATATTAACACTGAATATCAATGTAACTAATGATAAAGTATACATTTTTTTAAAGTATTTTCTTTTTAATAAATGCGAACTACAAAAGAGTGCGTGCGTGTGTGTTAAATAATAATATAGTGTGTGTGTATTTATTTATTGATTTAATATATTTCCGTCTGTGCAATTTTCGTTTTTCAAAAAAAGTTTTTTACCTCAGCGTATTATATAAAAATCACAAAAAACGCAGAGTTATTAAAATTTACTTTAAAAGTATTTAACCCAATTACGAAAACGTTTACGTGTATTTCACAATTAATATTGTATGTGATTTTGTTGTAAACATTCCTACAATCTGATTATAGGGAGTTAATTTTTTTAAAATCAATTCAAATTTAAAAATTATTCATTTAAGTTGGCTTTTATAGCTTTATATTAGAGAGCGACTTATAATTTACGGTAATGAGTGATTCTTCGCGCTCTGTTTTGACTTTTACCTTTGTTTTTTGACATTCATAAGTTTTCTGACGCAGACGCAACTATTGGTTTTCGAAAGGCAAAATCATGTATGGACAACTTAAGTCTGTTGGTATCTACCGTACAGCTAGGATTTTCTAAGAATGAGGCTACCCTCGCTTGTTTTATTGATATTAGTAACGCCTATAATAATGTTGACGTGTTTAGGCTTTTAAAAATATTACATGATAGTGGTGTAGGTGTTAAAGTATGCAATTACCTATGGAATTTCCTCAATACTCGCCATCTTACAATCAAGGCTAATGACTTTCAAATATGTAGAACAACATCTTTGGGTTTAGCACAAGGAGACCCTTTATCGCCTCTATTATTTAATGTGGCAACTATGCAGGTTTGTCGTCAAATTCATAATGTTAAAATAACTCAATTTGCAGACGACTTCGTGATTTACATTTCAAACAAAAATCTTACTGTAGCCCAAAATGAATTGCAAACTTCACTGGAATTATTTCACAACCTAATAAGGAGATTAGGCCTTGAAATATCCCCAACTAAAAGTAAAATTTGTATTTTCTCTAAAGGGAGAAGACAGTGCGATATAAGTTTGTTTATTGATAATTATCGGTTGCAAGTGGCCGAGAAGGTAAAATACCTTGGCATGTGGTTGCGTTGGAACACACACACCAAGGAAATTGCTCAAAAGTCTTTACAATTCTTTAATATTTTAAAAATTTTAACAGGAAGCAACTGGGGGATACACCCTACACACTTGAGGAGGCTTTATATTTCTATTATTAGGAGCAGATTAGATTATGGAAGTTATCTCTTCGATAACGCTGCGAAATATCTTTTGAGAAAACTGGATGTAGTGCAGAATCAATCGATGAGGATAATCGGAGGTTTTATTAAAACGACGCCCATACATGTCACGGAGAGCGAGCTCTGCATTCAGCCATTGCATATTCGCAGGCAGTACTTAGCGGGGAAATTTTGGCTTAAAACTAATTCGTTTCAGAATCACGAGATTACAAACTTGTTGGAAATTCTATCACTTAATTGTGAAAGTCAAAATTATTGGTCAAGGAAACGCATACCGTTGTTAGTAGCAATACACAATAAATACCGGCATATTCCCATATATCGTAGCAATCTACTAGAGATGTTCTCTTTACAAACATGGGTAAGCAATATTAATATTAGAGAATTTGTTAAAGAGAATATCTCAACAGTCACTAAGCCTAAAAACGAATACAAATCTCATGAATTAAAACATTTAGTGGAACAATACCTCATCGATACGTACACCAATTATTACCAAGTTTTTACAGATGGGTCCAAAGATTGCAATACTTCAGGTGTGGCAATCTTTGACATCCAAAATAATAGTCATATTAAATTTAAATTAGATCAGTCACATTGCATAATGACTTCAGAACTCTTTGCCATTTCTGAAGCCTTAGTTTATATTGAAACAGTTAATTCCAACAATTTTGTAATTTTGACGGATTCTAGGAGCGCCCTGCAACATTTGGCTCGATGTAGCTCGACTTTTCGAGTCACACCGATAACCTATAGAATTTTGGAACAGTTGTTATCTTATACTTCTGGTTCCAAAACTGTTTATTTGCAACGGATGCCATCTCATGTGGGTGTTATTGGAAATGAGACGGTCGACGATCTAGCTAAAGAAGCCTGCATTGATGGCGAGATTATGCTTAGAGATTATGCCAGTTTTTTCAGATATATTCGTGCAAGTCGAAACCGATTGCTTTTCTCTTTGGGCCGAGTACTTTGATAAGCGGCCGAGAGAGAAAGGCATTTGGTATAGGACTATGCAATCGCAGCCGCTGAAATTTTGTTGGTTTTAAAGGTGTAAAATTAATCGGATGGACTTAAGGATAGCGTTAAGGCTTCGTTCCGGTCACATTCCATCAAATAATTTTGAAAAATTGCGTCGGTTGTTTGTTTGATATTACTTCACTACTGGATTCCACGTCTACGCCTGTTTAAAACCATCTTACGGAAAAATGAATGGGTGCGGTCATAAAAAAAAGGATTAGACGTTTGTTAGTCAGATTCTGCATCTGACAGTTTGACACAAACAGCAGTCACGTCGTGACCACGATGAAAAAATCGTTTATTCTTCTTTTCTTTCCTCTTTTCCTTGGGTTTTACAATTCTGTGTCCATGGCCCTTTGCCAGAAGAACCGCTCCACCATATCATTTACATTTTAAGAGTAGGCAAAGAAAAAGTAAAATATAAATCTTAACTTTAACAATACTATTCTACTTATCGTGTTTATGGAATACACATGGAATGGTGCGTGCGTGTGTGTGTGAGTTTGTGTGACTGAGTATTTGTGTGTGTATGTGTGCGAGGGAATTATCCTGTTTACTGAGAACGATCCATACAACTTCGAAACGTCAACAATTTACACAACGGACATCGTGCTATCTACCCGTTAATACAGTTGAAACATGTCATTAAACCGCAAAGATTTAAGTTTAAAACAATGACGTGTAGTGATTCAACGCCAAAGTATAGAACGTTATCGATGCAACGGTAAAATGTCGCCTAATTACTGAGCGCGGTTTTCTCCGATAGCTTATCTGGTCGTTAGGGAAATGAGTTCTCTAGGCGCGTCGTGGTTGTACCGTACGCAGCCTCCATTGAAGGCTTGCGCGCGCGCAGCGGAGCCCTCCCCTCCACTCAGTACCTTCGCACGAGCGGCGAAAGGCGCGCGTCTCCCACGGACCACGTATTCGCCGAAAACAACATTGAATACACCAAATATTACAATATATACGAATAGTGCGTGATATACTCAGTGTCTGTGCATCAAATTTGACAACATGTCGTTGTGTCGTCGCGTATGTCATTGAAAGGAACGCGCAGCGGTTTGCAATCAGCGAAAATGTGACTGTTAGGTCTGTTCGTGCGTGTATTAAAAAAAATGGCTGTCAAAAACATCAATAAATAGATATATAAAATGTGGGTGTTCAGGATTACGTTTGTCTGTGTGTGCGTGTTCCTTGTCGCTGTGTATGATGGGACGTGCGAGGATGGAGGCTCTGGATCCTCTGAGGTGGAGCCTGATCCTGTGGGTGTCAAGACCGAGGATCAGGGTGATAGGAAGGATGCCAAAGGTCTTTTAACAGGTGAGACTAGATACTGCAGCTAACCGTTTATTGCAGCAGATTAGAAATAAATCATTTTTATATATTTCGTCCTATCTTACATTAAAAAAAATGAAAAGTGCGTGCGTGCAAAGTACACATATCAAGATTGAAACTTCCTTGGCAAAACAAATTATTAAGTCTTATTTGTGATATCTATACAAATGTAAAACTTGAGATTTCCGATATTTAGAGGGAGGGGAAAAAATTAATGTTAGGAATTTAATTGTCATTAAAATATTATAAGTGTCGAAAATTAATACAAATAATTTCTTGAAGTTTCAAATGACGAATTGTAAATAAAAATGCCACGTGTTTTTTCTCAATATGAAAACTACCTAATCTTCAAGCGAATTAACATTAAAAACGCTGCACATTTTCGTGACGCTAATCACGCGTTTCATCAGTCAAATCAAATGATTCTTTATTCAAGTAGGCTCAAAAAGCACTTTTGAATCGTCACTAGTCTGTCCGTTGGTAACAAATCTACCACCGGTTCGGAAAGTTGATTCCGCTGAGAAGAAGCCGGCAAGAAACTCAACGGTTACTCCTTTTAACGTAGCTTTTTTTGTAGGTTACGATGTGTTTAGCTTTCATATGCAACTGGAATCATGTCCAAACATCTTTGTCGCTTAAATAATCTTCCACATTATAATATGCCTTTTTTATTAGGACATTAGTAAAAAAATTACTCTCATGCACCTAAAGAAGTTTCACTTCAATTAACAGCATTTTCGTTAAATGCTTGTGCAAGCATATTTATTATTTATAACGTTGTATATATTTAAATCTGTCTCTTAGGGCTAGGGAAACGGTTTGTTCGATTTGAATGAGAACTTTCATTTGCAGGCCCAAGATCCGAAACTGCGCGAGTAACATCGTAGGGAATAGCTCGTAGTGAAATAATTTTAAAATTGTATGCAGTATACGAAAACGAATTCGCTGGCAGACGATCGTAATTAATACAGTTTTGAAATGTGTTTTCATCAAGGCCTTGAATTGAGTAATTATTATTTTTAATGTGAGTAATGTATATATTTTAAAAAATATATCACTCAAAATTATTTATGGATTCTAACAGTATCGTCTTCACCCTTTTCGACTGGTGATGATGACATTGACGACTCAAAATCTAAGGTTATGAGGGTTCCTTAGATCCTTTTTTGAAAACAAAAAACACAGTCGTATATCCCTTTCTTAGGATCATTATTTCACTCGAGTTTTTTTAATAGTCTTAGTAATTCTTCAAATTACAACATTTTTCAAATAGCTTTAATAAAGGATGTATATATATGGTATGTCATCTCTAGAACGTCACCAGGATGTTAATTATAGAAACGTATATTTTTGAATGAATTGTTCATTTTAGGTAATATTTTTATACTGAAAGCGAATATTATTCAGTAGAGCAATTTACCCCTTACGTTTGTATAGACAGATGTAACTGAAAACACCAATTGAAACCTTTACATATTGGGGGCATTCAAGTAGGCTTTTGAACCATCAAATTACTATTAGTTATATTATACGACTGATGATGATATTACAAAACCTCTTGCAATCTAAAGTTACAAGATCTCCTCCATGTCCTGTCCTGAGAAAAGAGCCCAAAATAAGTTCGTTTTAACCATCATCATTCCAATATATTATTATTTCATTTCATGTAGATTTGTGTAATTTATTCACTCACGCGTTTGTTTATGTAAACCTTCACATTACAGTACACGTTGGTATATGGTCTGTGTAATCCTTCACATTATAGAACGCGTTGGTCTATCGTCTGTGTAATCCTTCACATTATAGAACGCGTTGGTCTATCGTCTGTGTAATCCTTCTCATTATAGTACACGTTGTTTTATTGTTTTTGTAATCTTTCAAATAATAGTATGATTTGTCAATTACTTTTCTTTTAATAATGAATTTGATTATACTTACATGCCTGATTGTTTTTAAACGATCATTGTGCTTTTTGGTCAAGGAAAACGTAGCGTGGTAACCTGCATACCCTGGGAGTAATTCTGGGGCACGTGTAGCCTGCTAACCCGCACTGGAGCATCGTGGTGGGTCTATGCTCTAACAGCCCTCTCTCCCATGAGATAGGAGTTCTGTTCTCAGTAGTGGGACGTTAATAGGCTGCTATTTTCCTTTTTTTTCCTTAAAGGATTTGGATTTATTAAGTGACATCTCTAGAACATGTTATTGGAGTTTATCTATATATATAAAAGAGATATGCAGATATCTCATCACGATATCCCTGGAACCATTAGGCGTAGAAACTTGAAATTTGCATAAAGCAGTTTGTCTAAATTAATGAAAATGCTATCCAAGAAACATTCCACGCAGACAAAGTCACAGGTTCAGCTAGTATGACTATATACGTGTGTGTATATANATATATATATATATATATATATATATATATATATATATACATATAAATAAACCTAAATCTGTTTGTTTTACGTGTACCCTGAGGTTGCTAATGACGCAGTTAATATGGTTTGCGTCGGCGATCAATACGCGCAGGTATTCGATGATCTCGGTTGAACAGGTAGGATGATCTCCTCGAGTAGGCTGATATGTTTGATAATGTACTTCAAGGTACTGTTGCTGCTAACATTTTTATAGTGATGTTAATTTGTGGAATATTTAGATTGCAATAGCATATATTGCATTTCCTTACACATTATAAAACATAGACCTTCGCTACATCTGTCTGTATATATGTATTTAATTGTTTGTACGAGTGTATGTATAGGTATTTGTATGAATTTACAATATTTAAAACATTACATAACTTCTTTACTTTTTGTGACGGTCTTTTTAAAGCCAAGGTTGTGTGGAAGAGATCTCCCAATCGCACATTTAAAGTACCTAGTACCTTGTATATTTCTTTGTATCGTGGTGTTCAGTAAAGAATATCTATCTATCTTTGCCTGGAAACTGAAAACTGACAATATAGACTGATTCTTGAGGAAGGTTGATGTTTATATCTTAAGGTGATAATGCTTTATGAAATAAAACAAAAAAAAATTGCTGCTCATCATTCCAACTTAAAGTTGGAATCAAAGAAAAGAAAAGCACAAGCACACACACATATCACACACATGAATTTTTAATTACATACTATTAATTCTTATTACTCTCATGTATTATATTATTAACTTTTAATATTCTATTCTACTTTTTATTATTATCTATGTGTAGTAAGTGGCCTTATTTTGTATATTATTTATAACTGTATGTATACTTGTACGTGTAACGTTGTTGATTACAATTAAATAATTAATAATTGTAAATTGTTTGAAACATTACAATAATTTTTGGAAGTTTTCCGGGAAAATCAAACATTTATCGAAAACGCAGCCTAATGCCTGACATATAAAGCAAAGTTTTTATAGATCTAAATATATACGCAATTTTTCTATTTTAATTTTAAAAAAAAATCGTCACGTACGATGCGGTAGTTGAGTAAACTTAAACATGTTAGTTACCTGTCTTTTAAACCGTATAAATAAATGTATATCTTATCGCAAAAACGCCGATTGATAACCCAATGTTACGCTCTGTTTCTATATTAGCCGATCGTAATCAGGCAGAAGTTATCAAAGTTGTACATTAAAAATATATATGTCGGAGTGCAAGAGTCTGTGGAACGCTGGCGCCATCTGTGTATCGGCGTGGGGGCAGAGTCAATAAGTGGCAGTCCGGTGCGTCTCTCAGCAGTTCTCGAGTGGCGGTCGGCCGGAGTGGTCCACTAGTGAAACTGTCGTGTTCCTAGCTATTAGTGTTAATGAGTTTGTGTAAATTGATATCGGGAACATGATTTAACATTATAATCCGAGTTAATTAATAAAGTGTTTGATTGCACCAACATTACCCACGAACGCCCACAGAATAAGAAATTAAACAATGGATCCCATTAATGACGATGTCGGCGGAGAACCCTACGTCCCTGTGCTTTATGCTTCTCCGTTTTCTCTATTATTCTCCGACATATATTATTTAGGCCTCGTTGTCCATATGTTCATAAGAAATATGCATTTATATGACACCTAGACAAATTGTATAAATAAACCTTCCTTGTAAATCACTATTAGTGAAAACCCTATGAAAATTCGTTAAATAGTTTTAAGTTTTGCGAACTGATAGAGGTTCTTGTTTTATGATATGTAAGGATATATAAAGTGAGGTATAAAACATTGATTGAAGTAAATAAAGGCTTTTAGGCGATTGTGAAAACTGCGAGCCACCGACCTTAGGCGTTCGGTTACGTGCCACTTGCGTAACAATTGGTAGCTGTGTGGGAACATTAGCATTACAAAGACGGTAACGCACTTGCGTATAGCGAACAATACGTGACTATTGCACCGGCACGGCGACTCCTCGGATATAATTGAGAATCTATTTACTACCTGCCAAAGCTCATATTGCTCTGAAGTGCTTGCAATAACTCACTGGCCGCAAATATGTATCCCAATACTTTAAGAGGCAACGGAAAAGAGTCTTATGAAACGAGTACATTTTTATTGAAGGGAAACTTTTTTATGGCACTTCCTCTTATGGCAGCCCTAAGTATCTAAGAAAATTTCTTAGGTAATAAGGGATTACGCCGAGGTCCGAACACGCCAACTCCAGATCGTGAAGAGTCCCAAATAAATTCTTGTGTTGGTTTTAAGAAGTTCGTACTAGATTGTGTAGGAGGAGGTACGTATGTGTATGTATAATGTCTGTTAGATCTAGTATACCAAAATAAATACATTACTTATGTATATGATGAATTTAAAATGAAATTCTATTGTAAAATATGAGATCACATAAGCCAAAGAAGTTTCACTTCTTTCGTATCCATATTGTCTCGCGTATAGTTCCCTATCCCGTAGGAAAAAGGGAGAATCCTAGAACGTCTCGCTTTTAGTGTTACATACAACATATCTACATCTAATATGTATTTTTATAATTTTTAGTAAGCGGATACATTTTTTGAATATAAAATTCACTTCTTGTTCTAATAAATATAACTGTGTCTCACAATGATATTTTTAGGAAGTAATACAGTAGGGCAATTAAATTAACCGAGGAAGTATTACTAGTATAAGTAAACCAAATTATAAAATTTATCCTAGTACTATTTCAGATGATTACAAAAAAGAGCAATACGTGCCATATATCAATTAGGATCTCGCGTTTCTTTAAAAGAAAAATTCAAAGAAATCTCAATTCTCACAGTACCATCGCAATATATATTTAATGACATTTTATATATCCGTGATAATATTAATTTATACAGAAAAAGGAGCGGATCACACAATTTTAATACAAGAAATAAAAACAAACTTGTAATGCCATATTTTAGAGTGAAGAAGGTTCAGAAATCATTAGTCGGGTTCAGCATACGCATTTTTAATAAGATATTCGAATCACTTCTGGGTTTGCCTCCACATAGTTTTAAGAAATATGTTAAAAACGTCCTATTACAAAAGGCATATTTATATATTGACAATTATTTAAGCAAAAAAGATGTTTGGACTGGATTCCAGTTGTACATGAAAGCTAAACCCCTTGTAACGTACAAAAACTATGTTTAAAGGAGTAACCGTTGTGTTTCTTGGCGGTTTCTTCTCAGCGTAATCAACTTTCTGAATCGGTGGTAGAATTGTTACCAACGGATAGACTACTGACTATTCAAAAGTGCTTTTTGATTGATTGACTCTTACAGATCTTTGGAAGAGGGTTGTACAAGCGTAAACTACGCTTCCTGCCTCCAAAACTCCTTCGTTTGAGAAAGAGGCTTTAGTTTGCCTCCTTCAGCGAAAGTCCCAACGAACGATGCCCAATGCCCTCCACTTCCTTTCGCCGAGGGGTATTAAAACGATCACCTTATAATAGACATCATCGAATACTTTTCGTTACATTGGAATTGTTAATGCCGGCTCTGAAACTATGTTGCCAACATCTTATTCACAACCGCGTATCGACGACAACTTTCTGATGTACATTGTGGGACGACTGACATTTTCCGCTTTAAAAACATTGAATTCATATTATTAGAAAGTAAATATGTGTGAAAATGACATTTAAAATGTTAATTGTTACGGTATCACTAAAGTTTCTTTTTTGTATGTACTATTTCCCTTATGTACAGTAAAATGTTTTCTCTTTCTCTCAATCAAATTACGTACGTTAAAATATGATATATATACGTATGTTAGAATTGAAATTTCATAAGTTAATGTTCATTATGCACAAAGGAAAAAGTTGTGACACCGCATTTTCCTCACACGAGTTAACTCTAACCATTCAATTGTTAAACCGTACAAATGATTTGCATCATTTTAAGCGATAACGTAACTATCCTCATTTGTTTCGTGGTTTTACGGTATAAATCACGACTCTTTTAATCTATACATATAACACTAGATGTTGCCCGAGTATTAGTTCCCGATGGTGTGGGAAAATGGGAAAATCCGTACACGTACATCTCATTTTGAAGATTTTGTGCCGAGTCCACGAGTGGATGTATTTCTGTATTATATATACAGTACTTGTTCCTAACTGCCTCATTGGTCTAGTGGTTAGCATGTTCGACTACAGACATGAGGTCCTGGGTTCGAGTCCCGGGTCGGGACAACTCGAAATCAATATTGAGTTTTCTTTTAAGATTTTCTCAATATTTGCCCGAAGTTGGGAAGTTGGCGGTGTGATCCACCCCCGTTAAGCCGTCGGTCCTGCGGCTGATCTCTCTCAGGTCGTGTCGGATTCCCGTCACATCGGACTATTAGAGTGAAGGAATAGAGAGTGCACTTGTGTACTGTGCCTCCCAATACGCAGTGGAGCAGCGTGGTGGGTCTATGCTCTAAAAACCCTCTCCCATAGTGCGACGTTAATGGGCTGCTATTTACTTACTTGTTCCTTGCGTAGTCCTTTTCTCGTGGAAATATATGGATAGCCTTTCTTAGTGAGTGTCTATGTCGCAAAAGGTTTACGTATTGTTTTAAACTTAAATTTTCGTGGTTTATTAACATATTGACTATTTGAACGGGTACATATCACGATGGCGATTTTTAATTTTTAATTTCAGTATCGTCGTGACCACGATCCATGCAACTGGGTCGAAATATCGGCAAAATTAAAAATTAAAAATTAAAAATCGCCATCGTGATATGTACCCGTTCAAATAGTCAATAGGTTTACGTATGCCGTATTTCAAGTCGATAGGTCGAATGGTTTTGAAAATTTCTCAATAAGTCATTGTTTTATACTTATAATAACCTTTCCCCTGGGGATGCGATAGCAGTACTATAGTTTCGGAGCTTTCGCGATAAAATTCAAAATGATGCAGATCAATCGATTTTCCGGGACACCAGGGCAGAATGCGAAAGCTGATCACCTGGTGCCTCACTAATGGATGAAGAGGGTTCCGCTGGGTTTTAGTGGGTATTGCGAGACCTTCCATCGCCGTGTCCCACACTCCTGACTGGTCATCGGTCAGGGTTAGTGCGTAAATTGCATATCCCATCTACAAAAAAAAAAGATCAGTCGATTTGACAGTTGTCATAATTATCTTATATCTTTGTTTGTAATGTAATTTTATATATTCAAAATAAAATGGGTTCAACCGTTCTTGATGTTTAAACGGTTATACATATTACTTAGTTGACTGAAACCTTGGGTATTATTTAACTACGAAACGGCGTGTTTCGTAAAAGCTAATCAGTCGGCGATTGTCGGATGGTTTAGTGACGTTAAAGGAACTCGCAACCTTCATACGTCCGAGGCGACGCCATCAAACAATTTGTTACACGGACTTTCAAAGAAAGTTGCGTCAAACGTTGTTATCCACGTATTTCAATGCTTTGATGAACTTCGACTTGACAAACAGCGAAATATATCTTAAGGAAAAAAATGAACTTTAAATGTCATAGATCAGTAAAGAAATCCTTATTTACATAAATAAAAATGAAATCTTAAATTAAAAAGACTTTACATAAGTAGAAACGAGATCCGAAATTAAATGGAGTATAACTTATTTACGTAATTAAATCAAATTGTTCTTTTACATAAGTAGGAATGAAATCTAAAATCAAACGGAGAATCATCAATTTACGTAATTAAATCAAAAATACTTCTTTTTTACATTAGTAGTTATGATATCTGAATTCAAATTTAGTTTGAATTGAGGTATCACATCTATATGTACTTAATGAATTAAAGTATGTATTTTTTTATTTAAAAAAATATATACTTTAAGAGTCATAGATCAGTAAAGACAGCTTTGCTGGCTTAGCAAGACTGTCTTTACTAGTCCCGGGTTTTATGCCGGTGCACAGTGATTGCCAAATAGCCTTATATATATTATTATAATTATAATTGCTAAATTGTTAGAACTGCCTCATTGGTCTAGTGGTTAGCATGTTCGACTACAGACATGAGGTCCTGGGTTCGAGTCCCGGGTCGGGCCAATTCAAAAATCAATATTGAGTTTTCTATTAAGATTTTTCTCAATATTTGCCCGAAGTTGGGAAGTTGGCGGTGTGAACCACCCCCTTGCCTCGGAGAGCACGTAAAGCCGTCGGTCCTGCCCCTGATCTCTCTCCAGTCGTGTCGGATTCCGTCACATCGGACTATGAGAGTGAAGGAATAGAGTGTGCACTTGTGTATTATGCCTGCCAATCCGCAGTGGAGCAGCGTGGTGGGTCTATGCTCTAAAAACCCTTGCTCATCGGAGTGAGGAGGCCTGTGCCCAGTAGTGGGACGTTAATGGGCTGCTACTTAATTGCTAAATAGCCAACCTTCGGATTCTTCTGGGCACCAGAGATGATCACCTCTGCGTCAATCTGGGGCCTATCACTCGGATGCAGTGGTTCCGCTGGGTTTTCCTGGGTGTTTTCGCCCCGAAAAGCATTTCACACTGGAAAAAAGCGTTTCTGGCCTCAATTTCCAGAAGGGGTAACTCGAAACCTATTGAATATACATATTGAATTGATACCCGACTAAGTTTTTTTTGTAGCTTCTTCTTCTTATGTGGTTTGGGGGATTATATTGATCTCAGTCAGGCTAAGTTTATATTTTTAATTTTTACATCAGTGAGTTACTTAATTAAATTAAATAAATTAAATAATCATTTATTTCAGACCATTTGATCCGTACATAGTTAGTGTGTTAGTAACAATTTTTCCTTACTTGCAAAGTTAGTGTTGTTAGTAGGAGCTTAATAGGAGCTTACTAATACTTACTCCATTTTAAGTATCCTTATTTATTTATTTTTATACTTTATTGTAAACCACACAAAGTAATTATATATTAGGAAGGAGACTTAAACTATCTAAATACGTGACAGAAAAAGGGCGGTCTTATCGCTTTAAAGCGATTTCTTCCAGACAACCTTAAGGAAGGAGACTCAGTTAAGAGTTTAAAGGTAGGTATCCTTATTATCCGTAATAAATTAATATTGTTATTATATTGCGTCTGAAATAGTATAAAATACAGGCCATCAGCTCGTTTCACTTTGCACTACGATATGAACAAAAATTGTTAATATTATTCGTTTCACGTCGCGGCACATGATATTATTTTCATTGTTCGTTACGTGGAAAGTCATAAAAAAAACACAATTATGATTCGACATGAATCACGATTCATAACTTGCAAACGGAAAGGTGATGCAATTTTAGACGAATTTTAGTTTTCATAGGTTAACGGTCTCGAAATTATATAAATCTGACGTATATTGGTGTAGAGTCTGTCGTAACGCTTTCTAAGTTAAATCTAAAGCTAAATTTTCTAATTTTGGTGACATATCGTGAAATAATACTAAATTCAATATGTTTGAAAGAGTGTCTATTGAGTTTCTATTTTCAGTAGTAATTTGTATCAACTTTCATAATCGATAGTCTTGTTATCAACAGACAGAATGATGAAGACTTAAAAGAGGTCAATCCTACTATAATTAATTATAGTTTTATGTTCAATACATAAAAATATTGAATGTACATCATATAACTTACGAAACCAAAACAAACTTGTTATAAAATAAAGTCTTTGTTAAAATAAAGTTGATAGAAAAATCGTATTATAAGTTGCAAGATTATCTAGACGATAGAAACACCTGGGAGTGAACGAAATGCTCTAATTTTATGTGGATGTTTGGTGTGGGTTCTTCTCGGATCAGGGCGCGAAGGAACCCTCGTAACTTTAGATTTTAAGCCGATCTTGAGTACCATCCTCAGACGTATATTAGAATCAGAGTGTGGAAAAAATATATAATTTGACGATTCAAAAGTGCTGTAATATGCCTACTTAAATAAAGATATTTTTGATTTTGATTTTGAAATAGTATAAATAGAAATGTAATCGAGAATACTTTTATTTACATGAGTAATTACATTAAAAATACTTTTATTCTATATAAGTAGAAATTAAATCTGAATTCAAATGTTTTTGTTTTCGTGAATAATAAAATCCAAAAATATGTTTGTTTATACAGGCAAAAATAAATCTAAAATGCGAATGACAATATTTTATTTTAAAAGTAATTGAATACAAATACTTTTATTTACATAAATAAAAATGAAGTCTTAAATCAGATCGAAAATATTTTTATTTACGTGAGTAATTGTCTCAAAAATACCTTTATTTACATAAGTAGAAATGAAATGTTAAATCCAATCGAGAATATTTATTTTAGTAGTCATTAAATCAAATTTACTTAAGTAGAAATGTAATCAAATTGAGAATGTTTTTATTGTCGTGAGTAATTAAATCAAAAAATAAGGTTGTTTGGTTAAAATGAAATTTATAACCCGAACGAGAATACTTTTATTTCATGACTAATTAAATAAAAATACTTTTATTTACATAAGTAGAAATGAAATCTTAGATCAGATGGCGAATATTATTATTTGCAGAGTAATTAAACCAAAAATAATTTTTAATTACATAAGAAGAAATTAAGTCTTATCTGTTCGAGAATATTTTTATTTACGTCAGTAATTAAATCAAAAATATTCTTATTTACATAAGTAGAAATGAAGTTTTAAATCAGATCGAGAATATTTTTATTTACATGAATAATTAAGTTGTCTGGAAGAGATTGCATGTAGCAATAAGACCTCCTTTGCACGCTATAATTATAGTAATAAGTATCTTAGTTCATGTCTTTTTATTTTTATCTTGTGTGCAAAGTGTTCTGTTTCTCTAAATCAAAAGTATTTTTATTTTATCTCACCTTCAATGAAATCGAACAGATTGTAATCCTTTTAATTAACTGAAAACATTTTTTCCTCCATTTCATTTTATTAATGTTTCCACGTACACGCCGTATAATAGGTAAGGCCAGTGAAAACGTTCTCAGGCGTTCTTATATTGTTTCTCGGAGGAAATGCCGTTTCCATTGTATCGTATGATTGCTCGTTGATTGCAGATAAATATTTTTAACTATTAAACTCAACATTCATTAAACTGAAAACTGAATGTTTATTAGAAACACGATGGTTGAGATGCGCTAAATTCTCTTGCAATTGATCTTTAATCATTTGAAATGTCAGGGGATGATGGTTCATCTGGGAATGATTCACTTCACTGATTTGTCACTATTCTCGTTACCTATAGTAGTTTCGGAATTCCGCAATATTTTTGCCGCCAAAACGGTCTATGTTCAAATGCGTAAATGCGACTGACAAACGTTTGCTAAGCAATAAGTAAGCGTTCTGCGCTGGCTTTCTTTATTAATAAATTATTTACAATATATTTATTTGATTCTATACCGTTATATCTTTCTAAACAAATATAAATGTAATAAAAAGATAAAATCAAAATATTATTTATTCAAGTAAGCTCAAAAAGCACTTTTGAATCGTCAGTAGTCTGTCTGTAGAAGAAGCCGACAAGAAACTCAACGGTTACTCCTTTAAATATAGTTCTTTTGTAGGTACAATGTGTTTAGCTTTCATGTGCAACNCCCCACATATGACTTTTAAACCTTTTTCACTCTAAAATAAAATGTAAGTATACTAGAAGTTGCTGCCTTGTTTTGGTCATTTGTGGTTGTGCCGATAATCACCACGCTTGGCAGGTTGGTGATCGCAGTGCTGACCTTCTCGCACCGATAAGGCTGCTGCCCGTTATCGGTCTGTGGTATTTAGGTCAGCTATATAGAATGGTTATACCGCCGTTTGTCGGTCGCCATAGCCTCGTCGGTAGGAGCAGGGTGCACCGCGTGCAGGTGAGGTTGGCGTTTGGAGAAACGGACTGGGACGCGTTTCCTCCTTACACCCCCCATGGACCTCATGCGGAAGCTCAGAGTCACTCAGCGTGCGATGGAGAGGGCTATGCTCGGAGTTTCTCTACGTGATCAAATCAGAATTGAGGATATCCGTAGAACCAAAGTCACCGATATAGCTCTACGAATCACGAACCTGAAGTGGCAATGGGCGGGGCACATAATCCGACAGACCGATGGACATTTGGGCCCGAAGGTGCTGGAGTAGCAACCCCCCACAAGGTGGACCGATGACATAAAGAGGGTCGTCGGTTGCCGCTGGAACAAGGCAGCGCAAGATCGGGCCTTGTGGACGTCATTACGTGAAACCTATGCCCAGCAGTGGACGTCCATCGGTTGAAGCGACGACGACGACGATACTAGAAGTTGAATGTGAACTACAAACACATATTATTTATGGCAAGTATCTTGGCGGTACGTTTTTGCTGGTATAGATAAATATAATCTTTTTGCATTAAGCCCGTATATATTAAATATTTTGAACATAAGCACAGCGCTGAGGGTCGACCCCACTCTCTTTGAGTCAGGGATATCGTAAAGGATATTACAAAACAATACGCCTCGTAATCGAAACCTTAATAATTACAAAAGCGTACATTCATGTAACCGCCATTCGTAATACGAGAAAAACCTAATCCTGCACACGATAACCCCTGTGTACCGGTGATAAGGGGCAATTTCCCTTGAAACAGAAACATGTTCAGTTTACGCAATAAACGCGGTTTTTAAGCCGAAACACTGTTCAACGAACGGAACGTTATATGTGTATCTCTTTGCTATGTCTCCTAACTATAGTCAGTTATTGACTGCAGTATTGAGCGCTTCTTATTGTAGCTTCGCTAGGATTGGTCCTAAGTCTGATTCCAGTCAGGGCTAAGATAGGCATTTTTTTCTAATTTGCCGAATCTGGTTTGAGGGACTTTGGCCAGTTCCTACCAGCAAAGGCGTAAGGTAAATAGCAGTCTATTAACGTCCCATTCCTGGGCACAGGCTTTCATTGCGGGTTGGCAGGCGTAGTACATATTACTTCGTTCTCATAGGTCGTTGTGACGGAAATCCGACACGACTGAAGAGAGAAAAGGCCCACGACGACACGAGGGTGAAACGCACCGCCAACTTACCAACTTCAGACAAATATTGAGCAAATCTTATTAGAAAAATCAATATCGATTTTTTAGAACCTCATGACTGTGGCCGAACATGTTAACCACTAGACCAATGAGGCAAAGGAACTTCCTTATTAGTCAGCAAAGACGTACCTCTAAGCTAAAAAATTTGCGTTCTGATTCGATGCCGCGTAGAAACCATTAGATATAAATTACCTGTTACCAAATCAGCTCGCTTACATCTTGACTAAATCATTTACCATTAATGTGAGATTCCAGTGAAGCGCTTAACCTGTCAGCAAAAAGCAAACAAAATTAGCTCTTAGATATCAGGCGCCAGGAAAATATGTAATCGAGAATTTATTGTATGGTTTTATGATACGACGATGCAAGTGAAACAGCTGGAATAGGTGATGGAAAAATGTGGTGTGGGGCTGTGTTAAGGATACGGTCGTGTGTTGTATGTTGGCAGGGCTCTCCCTCCGCTGCGTGCGATGTGTTACAGTCCTTACTTAATGTAATAAATTGTTTGATCGTTAAGCTATCCATCAGTGTAATTGTATTTTAGATGGAGGTGATAGACACGTAGCTACAAAACCAAAACATATCCCTCGATTTTGTTATTCATTTTTTTGAATTGCCTTTTGCATGTGATTTTAAGGAGTTATTCACGGCAAAATATTCACTTAAAAATGGTATAATTTATACGACCACCTATGTAGGTGCTATATATATAAGCTGTGTTAATATATATATACACTTACTAGCTGACCCAGCAAACGTTTTGCTATATAATTACTTTTATCGCTATTAAAAAATAAGCGTTGGTTTTAGAAAGGTGAAGATTTAGAGTTGTATGTATTTTTTTATGCTGTTTCACAAAAAAATAAAGGGGTATGAAAAATAGATAGTAGCCGATTCACAGACCTACTGAATACGCATATAAAATTTGGTACAAATCGGTAAATCCGTTTCGGAAGAGTACGGTAACTAACACTGTGACAGGTAAATTTTATATATTAGATATAAATTAAAACTAAATTCTTCTTACATTACTAAATCCCACCAAAACCACAAATACACTCACTAATTCTTACATACCCACTCACACCTACATAACACTCACGAACAACAGCGAATATCTCAGTTTTGTCTTTTCATTGTTTCCTAATGCTTACTTCCTAATATCTGCCCTGTTATTTTGAATATTATTTAATAATTTGTGTAATCCGTAATTGGCCTTATTTTAAGTATATTAATTATTCCATGTTACAATTTGTTAAAACGCTGTTGGGTTACCAATAAATAAAAACACAAGTATATACATAAAAGATTTTTTTCAACTACATTGGCGCTGTTTTTTATTTTAATCTAAATGAAAGCATTTGTGAAAAGGTATTGAATGCAATGCGTTCGGATGTTTGTTTGTACAGCAGCACCTTCGGAACATAGCCTCACCTTCAATAGCTGCCATTGTTTAACCGACGTAGGCGATGAACTTGAGCATATGTTTTGCATCTGAACGATTGTACTTGCATCACATTACTGATAATTGAGTGCAGCTTACCTTTTTTTTTTGACGCTGGGGAATGCATTTACGCACCCCGACTGTGGGGTCGGGAGTGTGGGACTCGGCGAGGGGGAAGAACTCGCAATACCCGCTAAAACCCAGCGGGACTGTCGTCAACCATGAGTGGGGAGCCAGAGGCTCGTTGAGGCATTCCTCTCTGAACCCTCGGTTGTATTCGGCTCACAGATATTCTACAGGGGGAGGAGTTGGATGAACCTCCGCCTCCTGTTTCCTACTCCCCTTCGTCTGGGCCGGAGTGTCTCAGCGGCATTCACCCTCTCCCTTTGTCGTGCCTCCTTAAGCGAGATGACACTCTCGCAAAAGGAGGCAACCGCTCTCCAGGCCTGCTCATTGATGAGCATTACATCTATAATATTAGCCAGCGAGAGGTTTGTGCCGATCAGCGACGACAAAATGAGTCGCTGAGAACCCCAGGCGGGACATTCTGCCACCGTGTGGTAAGTTGTATCTAACGAGGCACCACACTCGTAACAGCTCACAGCCAACAGTTTGATACAGGTATTTACCGAAGCAACCATGACTGATAAGCACCTGTACCAACCTGTAGGAGAGCGATCCGTGCTCTCTGCCCAGCCACTTATCCAGATGACGGCGGATCGCCTCTACTATAGCCACGCCCGCCGCTGGGGACCCGAGATCCTCATGCCAGCTTATGGCTTGGATAGTTTCTTATTCCGTGGAAATATTCAGAAATACGCTACAGGCATTTGTATGCTGCATTTCAAAGCAATCGAACGAATAACTATCGAGATTTTTTGATTGTTGTTAGAGTAGGTTATTCTACATTAATGGCAGGCATTAATTGCTTTTTAAAGCAATTGTTACGCGCCCCTGGACCCTTTAGTAGCAGAGTGCGATAGTTATTATATGATATTGACGGACAAGTGGGCAGACGATATGGAGAGCGGCAAAGAGGATTTACGCTTAGTTCAGTGGTCGGCTCGTTGGTACTGGCAAGCAAGGCTGGAATTACGTTCCGTATTGAAAATTAGAAGAAAATTTATGAATGTACTCCCTTTGCTAGCGAAGGTCCCGGGTTCGATCAGCGATAGGATTAACTTAGGAAATTGTGTTGTGTTAACATTCCGCCATTTATTTGATTATAATGTCAATTTTTAGCCGATAGAATTATTTTTATTGCCGAAAGGTTAGCGCTTGACTCACTTGATGGTAAGTGATTATACTGTCTAAGAAGGAAACGCTATAACTTGGTAAAAGGTTGACGGCCTCGCTGTTGCAGTGGTGTGAGTACTCGTTAGGTTCGTTAGGGTAAATTTAGGAAATTGCTGAGTCTAGACTGGTTGGAGGCTGTAACTCTGGCTAGTTACCATCCTAACAAACAAAGAAGTACGGCCAAGGAAAGAGATTTTTGTTTCGGTACGATGCTGTGTAGAAACCATAAGGGGTATATCGCCTCCTACCAGATTAGCGCGCTTCCATCTTATATTGTATCATCACTTTCCATCAGGTGAGATCACAGTCAAGCGCTAAACTGTCTGCAACAAAAAAAATGTTTACTATTACGACTTCTTATGGAAGATTGGATGGCTGTGGAACTGTTGTCTAACCAGGTAAAGGTTGATAAAGAAGGAGTAAATAATTGTATTGAGACAGAGACATGTTTGCTTTTAACACAATATTTAATTAAAATACAATGCATAATTTCCATAAAGTAAGTAGCAGCCCATTAACGTCCCACTGCTGGGCACAGGCCTCCTCCCTCATATGAGAGAGGGTTTTTAGGGCATAGACCCACCACGCTGCTCCACTGCGGATTGGCAGGCATAGTATACAAGTGCACTCTCTATTCCTTCACTCTCGTAGTCCGGTGTGACGGAAATCCGACACGACCGGAGAGAGATCAGGCGCAGGACCGACGCCTTAACGTGCTCTCCGAGGCACGGGGGTGGATCACACCGCCAACTTTCCAACTTCGGGCAAATATTGAGAAAATCTTAATAGAAAACTCAATATCGATTTCGAAATGGCCCGATTTGGGACTCGAACCCAGGACCTCATGTTTATAGTCGAACATGCTAACCACTAGACCAATGAGGCAGTTAGGCAGATAATTTCAATAAGTTATTACTAATCAAACTGGAATTTAAATCATAAACAGTCGCAAAAAGTCTACCCATTTGCAAGGTCAGTGAAATATTATACATTCTAGAAGTGCGAGTTTGATTTGTTGATCTTATTAATTAATTAGATATTTCGATATTCCTAAACAATAATGCAAGGTTTTGAATTGTAAGCTATTCCTGTAAAGTAATCTGTATCATATTTTGACGTAATGAGTGCGAAACGCGTCAGATATGCTGGATATTAGGTACCCTGTCATATCCTTTGAATCGCCGTTGAGTTCATCGCAGCATTCTGCGAGGTATGGGCCTCATTGCCCGGGCATCTTTCCTCGGGCATTCAGTAAATGCCTGGTACTCCTTTTTGCCTGTATTTCAAACGGGCAGAATCCCGCCAGGGACGCCAGCGGCTCCATCGTGGTAATTTCCCAGGGTCTTCGTCGCTACCTGTTGGTGGTGACAGCAGGAGCTCACTAGGCAGAGGACGTTTGCCGTTCTTTGGCACTGGGTGGCGATGTATCTGGAGACTGTTCCAACAGTAGAAGGATCCCAAGTAGAAGCCGTGGTGACTGTTTAGGCGATCTGCCCTCACCTGGAACAATAGATGTAGTTCCTTAGCAAATTGTACAATCTGGAAACCTCTGGTAGTGACAGTCTTCTGGCAGAAAGAGGCACACGAACGAGAGAGGGAGAATACAGTGGATGCGAATACAGTGGACTCTCACCACTTTCTTGAACTCTCATGAGTCCTGCTCATTCGGGACATCAGAAAAAAATATGTAAGTGATCCTCGGATGTCCCAATAACGAATGAAGAGTATTCCGTTGGATTTTAGTAGGTAATGCGAAGTTTTCTTCCTCGTCTCGGCCAAGATCTTTGACCCCACGGTAGGGGTATGCATATGAATTGCCCAATGAAAGAAATGAGAAGTCATGGCTCTGTTGCGGCTGTAAAATCAGGACCCTAGAGTATATGGTATTTTTACTATATATTAACGTTATTTGCTTTAGAAGACGGAAGATGGTTCGGAGAGATTTATACCCCGTTTCACCAATATTCTTTAAAGCATGATATAGTTAGGAGACCCCTCAGCTATAGAAACTATGCCCTTAACTGACTCCTAAATGTATTAAGGACTTCATAGATTAAAATCCTATAAAAAAGATTAAGAAGACCTGTACCTTATATAATTCTGGAAGTCCTTTTTTCTAAAAACATCTTACTGCTAAGTTACTCCTTATAACACAGGTTATATAAAATATTTAAATAGTGCTCTGCACACCTTTATGAGTAGCCAGATAGTGTCTCAAATGGCCAGACAGTCTGCGCAAGGAGGAGTGTTGGTGCCAACATTTACGTCTGGCAGTGATAGTTGGGTTGGGCAGAAGAAGCACAAAAGTAAAATGAATGTGGGATGGGAACGTTGAAAAATAGGAGTGGATTGAAACTGAGTGAAAAGTGAGAAATAGTGTGGTAAGAGAACGTTGTGGTTAAAAGAAGATGTGGTGACTAAAATCGAGAAAGGTATGCTTAGATGGTTTGGTCATGTAGAGAGAAGGAATGAATAGAGACTGACAAACAGTATTTGAGTGAATGGGAAAATTGGAAGAGGATGACAAGGCCAACGTTCCAGGACCAAATCCAGGACATTTTAAATAAGGACCAGGTCAAGAGTACTCTGCCTCATTGCCAAACTGACTCATTGGTCTAGTGGTTAGTATGTTCGATTACAGACATGAGGTCCTGGGTTCGAGTCCCAGGTCGGGCCAATTCGAAATCGATATTGAGTTTTCTATTAAGATTTTCTCAATATTTGCCCGAAGTTGGGAAGTTGGCGGTGTGATCCACCCCCGTGCCTTGGAGAGCACGTTAAGCCGTCGGTCCTGCGCCTGATCTCGTGTCGTGTCGGATTCCCGTCACACCGGACTATGAGAGTGAAGGAATAGAGAGTGTGTACTATGAGAGATTGTGTACTATGCCTGCCAATCCGCAGTGGAGCAGTGTGGTGGGTCTACGCTCTAAAAATCCTCTCTCATATGAGGGAGGAGGCCTGTGCCCTGCAGTGGGACGTTAATGGGCTGCTACTTACAAGAGTACTCTAAACCGATGATCTTGTCTGAAGGGCTTAATGAGAATGAATGAAGCGAAGGAGATATGCAAGGATCGTGGCAAGTGGAAGGATGTGGTCCGCCCTTGGGAATGAGGTCCACGGGAATGAGGCGTGATGCTATTTATGTAGAGATGAAAAAAAAATATCCTTAATGACACGAGTTACACCACGTGGAACACAGTTGTATCGTAAAATCGATGCCACCAACATCTTTACGTATCTCTTAATTTCTTTATTTCTATGTATAATAATGAATTATTTACTCTATAATGTGTTTATATAACAAAAAAAAACTTGTTGAGCCAGCCGTCGGACTGATTTAAATAAGTTAGTAGGTAAAACTCGTTTCAGCTTGTTACGAAATATGTCGGTATTTGGGTTACTTGTTGCACGTTGAATATATCGACTAATAGGTACCCGTACATATTTTGTAGCGGCTCAATCTGATATTACTTATAATTATAATCTTTATATGTAAGTGAGATACAACTCACTACGAAAACCTGTTGTAACCCAGTCTCTAGCTTAGAATAGGTTTCTCCATAGAGCCACGGGATCGGGATATATAAGCTCAAAACGTGATCACGAATTGTATACGCGAGATCTACAAAACATCTTCCGATTGATTTGTAATTCGGCATATCTTTGACGTAGACCCTGACTAAGAAAAGGTTTCTTCATTTTCTCACGGGATCGAGAGTTACGCGAGCAACGGCTAGTTTATATATGTACATATAATATAATAAAGCCATTTTGTCTACATCTCCGTAAGTGTACATTTGATTATTAAAAGTGTTAATTAGTTTTCTCACTTTGATGTGGACCTTCAACTTCTTCCACGCATCCTTATTGATCTTTCTCTCTCCAATTGTGCTCTGTTATTTCTTTAATATCATCAGCCCACCGACTTTTGTTGTTCCTAAAGGAACCTTCCGTTTTGTGGTTAGTATGGTCCACCTCTTATCTATATGTATATAGAAAACATAAATAGTTTTAGGGCATGGAACCATCCAATTTAAATGCCCTAAAGACGGTACCTTAGAAAGGCAATAATGCTACGATAATTGGAAACTCATTCTTCGACTCGTTCGTTCATTCTCACGAGACCTGCAAATTATATGCGTCTGATACGATATTTTGCTAACTCCTTTCGCTATACAGACGGGTACGAATATTCCCATAATCCTACTGCATCGGGAATTCTGTGGATGACACCCCCGGGAACTACTATTTTTTATATACGCATTTTATAACAGACTATTAACTAGAATACTCGTCGTTCCTCGACGTGTCACCCGCATATTGCCATGTTTATAAAAAAATCAAACAAAATTCGGTTAGTATAAAAAATGTTATAGTGAGCCAACCTTAAGAGATCAAACACTATCGTGAACTATTTCTTAGAGCTTTTAAAGGGGAACAATATTGCCATACATGATTTTTGCTCAACGTTAACCGTTTATACAGCAGAAGCTCTCCAAAGGAAAAATACCCAGAACCTTCCTTGATAAATGGGCTATCTAACACTGAAAGAATTATTGAAATCGGACCAGTAGTTCCTGAAATTTGTGCGTACAAGCAAACAAACTCTTCAGTTTTATAATATATGTTATAGTTTAAACTTCCTTATGAAACTTTATCTAATCTAAATAATTTTCTAATATCGCACTTCGGAAAACCGGTTAAAATTTTGATTTCAAGAAGAGGATAAAATGGTGTCTAGATAATACTAAACCACAAACGTAAACATCTGACGCTGTTTAAAAATATTTTCCAAGAATTCAACGATCAAAACAAGGCGTCCTAATACAAAATAAAATCAATACAGTTTTGTTTTTCAACCTTGAAATCTATAAAGATGTCGCAAAACATCTTAAAAAAAGATTAATACAGAAATGTTATTTCTTAAAAGAGCTTCTTATCTAAAGTAAAAAAAGTTAAGTAGTAGCCTTTTAACCTAGCCTTCTTTTTTATCGCTGGGAAATGCTTTTATGCATCCCGACCAGCCAGGAATGTGGAATACACGCACTCCGACTAGTCGGAAGTGTGAGATTCACTGACGAACAGAATAACCATTAAATCCAGCGGCTCGTTTGCGCAATCCAATGTGGTGTCCCGGATGCCTGCGTCTTCTGCCACCCAGCCTTCTGCGACGGATAGCAGGAGCGACAGGCCAACACCCGCTTCCTTTCACGAGCCTCCTTAAGCGAGATATCGGTCTCGTAAAAAAAGGCTACGACTCTCCAACCTGCTACCCTGGCGACCACCGCACTTACTATGCAGACCAACTAGACGTAAACTCCAATTAATGACACCAGGAGGAGGTCTCGGCCAGCAACCTGATGCAGGTACCTCCTGAAACAGCCATAACGGATGTGTACCTGCACCAGTCTACATGACAGCGTTCCATGTTTCCTCGATAGCCAATTTTCTGCAGAAGGAGGCACAAAACTGACAACTAAACCCTTAACTCGGATTCATTCGGGCTGCCAGAGCTGAATGCGTCAGTGGACATCTGGACCCCAACAGCTGGATGACGAGGGTTCTGCTGGGTTTAAGTGGATATCCCAGCGAGTTCCACACTCCCGGATGTAAGTGTAGATAAATAAAAAATTATATGGATATAGTGCTGCTTTCAACCTTGAAAATTGTCTTTAAAGATGTCGCAAAGCAGCTTTTTAAAAAGAAGCGTTGATTACAGCGGTTTTTTATGCAAAAATTTTATCAGATTGCTGGTGACATTTTTTAAAATAGTAATAACCCGCCAAAGGAGATCAATAAAATCACTTTATGTTACCTCTTTGAAAATAAAATATATAAAGAAGGCTTTTATAAAATAGGAGGCTTCATTTACTAAAACTTATCGCGGTTGAGAAGTTTTTTTTATATAAAAAACTGGAAAAGGGGACTAACAGAATTAGCTAAATATTATCCTTTTATCAAATTAAAGCTACAAAAAGAAGGTTTTGATAAAAAAGGCTTCATTTACAAATATATTACTTGATTTCTTATGACATTTTTTGAGGAGACCAATAAAATCACAAAATAACGTCCTTCTATAAAATAAAATAAACGAAAAAGGTTTTGATAAAGAGGCTTTATTTACTCAAATGACATATGTGCACAAACATAAAACAAGTTAAGTAACAAGTAGTCCAATAGTGTGTTCATTTAGGCATATCGTGGGGTCATTTTACAAAGGAAAAACTGGACATTGGTCCTGAACCTAAGAACCTAATACTTAACCCTTGGATTGTGCCGCCGCGTTTTTTATTGGCCACAGTAATTTCCCCGCGCTTTTCAACAAAAATCACCGTCGCATGCCCCGTTCCGAATGGATGTTTTTGCATCGGTTGCCCCGCTGGTCGAATGACGCTAAAGTAGCTCTTGGGACTTAAAAGTTTATGAAAGACTACCAAATGTTGTGATTTTTATGTTTGCTAATAGTTAAACTATACAATTTTATTTTTGTTTATTAATTTAAGACTCTGGTGTACCGTCATGTTACGTAAAAATTTGAGACAGTGAATAAACTCCGTCTTGTATTTATAGGCTCATATCTTAAAAATTTAAACTTACCTCAAGCGTTTTCATTGCTTTTCACATCACTTATATAATCAAAAACACAAATAATCACTAATATAATATAATAAAACTTAACGATCTTCGGCGCGACAACACAGTTAGATAGTAGTAACTTTGTAACTGATTTATGTTTAGTTTTTCTGTTGTCTGGTCTTTCTCTACACATATTTTGTTACGGCAATTACCGAGAAGTGAAATAGATAATACACATTATGAGTTAAAAAGAAAGAGGGTTATATTTTTGAATGCCAGAGTAGAGACAGAACTATCGTATCATGTCGGCTAGTAATTGACAGCGGCAATCTAAGGGTTACGATGTCTGTAATATGGCCTTATTGATATGCACAGATATAGTGAAATTAATTAATTAATATATCATTATTCTACTATCTTTTGTACTAATGAAATGATAATACCTTAATGGTTAAAAATGATGACCCAGGTTGATAATTCAGGTGATACAATCATCAAAATTACTTAGAAAAAATCGCAGTGTATACTTTTTTAAAAGTGATCCTATCACATAACCACAAGGTTATCTATATAACCATTTACAAAATGCGGTATCTAATTGGCAATTTATAAGAAAATCTACTCACGCGCGTAATATACATCATTTGAATACGTAAAGGTTAAAGTTTATTATAACGGGAATGCCTTTTAGAGTGTTCTTGACGATAAATCACACGAGACAAAGTTAATATTAAATATTTTACAAAAGATTAAACCATGAGACTAGCGTGATAAACAAACAATTTCGTTACCTTTACAGTACAAAATAACTTCAATAAGGCAAAAACCTCTCAAAAAAGACGAAAAATGTGAACCTTCCAAGATTGTCGAACATAGCAATGTTTGATTTCACAAATTTACATCTCGATTATTTGAATTAATATAATTATAATTGTTTCTTAGAACTAAATGTAAAGGGTATACAATAAATCGATTCTATGAGATCTCATCTATAACTTCATCTCCCTAACCCTAAATTAGTTGGAACAAAGCTTATTTTTTGCTTCTTGTCGCTGAAGTACAGAATAATTTGTCGCCAAAACGGCATATTGCAAATGCGGCTGGCAAACGTTCGGTTATCAACGAGTAAGCGTCCCGTGGGCTTTCAGTTTTCTGTACTTATATTCAAATTATTACTTTTATTAACAATATATCTCTGATTCTATTTTATACAACTATTTCTTTTTATATAAAAACCAAACTATCCTATATGGAATTAATATGAAATAAGCAGTCTAATATTTGTAAGAGTGTATTAATAAAGTGTTTATAAAACTTATTACTTAACATTACTTACATTTAATCCGTTGTAATAATTTTAACCGTTGGTTTATGTCTTCCTTCGAATAACCTCGAAGATAAAATCTGCATTATAAGTAAATTAAGATGCAATTTATATTAAACCTTATATATGTTAGAATACGGTTTATTATTGATTGTTTTTTAATAGGTTTCAAAGGCAAGCTGCGCTTTACCATGTCCGTGATTACCTTTAAGAGGTTCTAAACATTGTATTTAGATACTGTGATAGTAACGTTGACATTTTAGAATAGGATATTGTTCGAGACAGTGTTCAGAGGGACTGATCTATATCTATATTATTATAAAAAAGATTTGTTTGTTACGGAACCTACTGAAAGACTGTTCTACTGAGATTTAGAAAGTTATCACCCACTAAAAGCTTCGCAATTGCCACTGATATGGAAAATTTGGTTATTCTTGCTGAGTTCCTTATAAGAATCAAACTAAATGCGTTTATTTTGAACTTTGGGATAACCTTTGTGAAATATCTCTTACAACATCTGACCCGTTATTTACTTTATACGAAAGAAAGTTAAAACAAGCATTTGTTGATGTGGAAATCATAAAACCTTCAAATACTTTTGAACTATACCAAATATTATATTTTTAAACTACAAACCCAACAAATGACAATATCTTTTTATTTTCTAACAAACAATGAAATCGCTATAATCAAAAAACATTTTCATTATCAGGTTATATGATCCATAAAATTTTATGTCAGCCGAATTGATTATAAACTCTATCTCTTTACTATAGGTTTGATATTTGCTTGAAGATATTGAAATATAGAAGGTGACTCTGTTATTGTAATATAAGCTTTAATGCGTTGTGATAAAGTTGTATTTCAATTGTACAAAGGGTCACACGCAGTGATTTTTCCCCGCGCTTTCTCGAGGCGGTGTGCGTGACTGCACGGGGAAATGTACGATGTACCTACGAAACAAAAGCAACAACGGCCTAACTACTAAAATATAAGGGTGTGCAAATAATTCGAACTTACGAATCATTCGTACCGAATCGAATGTTAACAATCGATTCGAAACTCGAATCGATTAATTCGAAAGTTTTCCGATCACTCGTAAACTATTATTGAATTCTCGAGTTTTTCAATTATGGGTTTCTCATGTTCAATATCCAAATATAAAATTAACAATCCTAATACATTTAATTCAAACCATGAAATATTATTACGCAAGAAAATTAATTAATAAAAATTATAGCAAATACAGTATTCTAAAAAACACAACATTTTTGTTTAAAAATAATAAATACGGTACTGAATCGTTTATCAGATAAAATATTATTAGCAGTGGAAAATAATCTTTCACTTTCTGGTGAAGTTTTTTCGGAATCTCTTGCCAATATTACCATCTAGATCATTTATGGTAAAGACAGAATTGAAAATGAGCAATTGTACTGGGTAATTGATTTTTACACGAAAAGTATATTATTCGTAAGTCCAATATTTCGATACACGATTTAAATTATTCAAAGAAAACAAGTAAAAATTAAGAGATATTTCATTAATTCGCGAATTGATAGTTTTTTTCTAATTATTCCTGGATTTCGTACACCCCTACTAAAATAAAAAGAAAAGAAATCTAAGAGCTTAGAAAAATCTATCCAAAATGATTGTGAACTAGAATTTTTTCCTCGTCCCACACTTTTTCGTCCGTATCGTTGGTCAAAGTAAAAATTGCTCAGTAGAGCAGCCAAGGCCAATATGGCGTGGCCTATCAACGTGGCTCTATTATACTAATACCATACAAATATTTCATCAAGGAAATCACTTTCAGGGGTCATTAGAAATCAGGGGTTGTTCTCTAGAAATGGCTGCCTATATCAGCCCCTTTAAGTCGGTTTGTAAAAATCTTTGGACTACAAATCTAAATGTCCAGAAGGGGATTAACGCCTACAATAAATATTATATATTTATTGTATAGATATATAGCATATATATTATATGCTATTTATCTATAGGATGTATATGACCAGAGTATCAATGAAAAGATTTCAAAAAACGAGAAGAATCTATTCCTTTGAGAGATCTAAGATTCTGGTGCTTCAGATGTTCTTTGAAACCTGCATAACAAAAATGTGCAATAGAATAGTATAATCTCTTTTTCGATCATCAAATTTGTTTCCTCCTTCTCTCTTTTTCTCTCTCTTATTTGATGTATAAGTTGCGCTGGTTACCTCGTTTCATATCATCCCATAAAACATTAACAAATATTTCAAAAGCTTCAGCTTTTTCAAAAAGTTTCACACTTTTATTACTAACAATTTGTTAAAGATTTCTTTTATTGTGTATAGACGCTACGATTTTAATTATAAACACTAGATTTTTAATTACAGATAGAGCTTTTCGTACAATGTTATCGGACGCCTTGGTAAACGTTGCCTTACGGGCTTCTTTTATAACGAAATAACACCGGATGGTTCTTCACTTCGATAGAACTTTTTGTGTAACAATATAGATTATTGTTCCTATAAAAACCTTTTAATGTAACTATGTTAATTATATGACATTGTTATTTCTATATCATAAAATGTCTTGTTGTTGCAAAGTTCCATCCGTTATTTCAACATCTTCAAATTTTTTGTTCGGAATGAAAAGTAGCCTATGTCCTTTTCCAAGACCTAGTCTACCTCTTTACCAAGTTTCGTCAAAATCCATTCAGTGGTTTAGGCGTGAAAGCGTAAGTCAGTTACTTTGGCGTTTATAATATCAAAATGGTTTTGGTTCTATTGAACTGCCACGTGATTAGGAAATACAAGCGTCTAGTTGTTTCGCAAATTAATATAGAAATATCTAAACATAATGTAAACAATATACTCGTCTTCTGATTATTTCCATTAAAAAGATCTTTGGTGCAATCCACACGAGGTAGAAGTGAAAGCTTTAAAAATGTTGGCTTCAAGGTGAGGAGACGAATGTAAGAGGATAATTGTTAGTTTTAGTAATGATTTAATGTATCCGGGGTTCTTCACAACCAAGTTGTGGGGTACGGGCCTCAAGGTAATGCCTCATTACCCGGGCTAATTTTCTCGGGCATCGACGATGCCCGGTATTTGTTTCTGCCCGTCATTCTAACGGGCTGGTTTCCACCAGCTTACACCGGCGGGACCATCCAGGTCAATCCGAGTTCTGCCGTCGAGTCGTCAACGCCGTCATCTTCACCCACACCTATTGGTGGTGACAGCAGGTGCTCACGAGGTAGTGGACGCCCAATGCTTTCAGATCTAGGATGCTGGCTGGCAATTCCATGAAGGTGTGTGTGTGGGAAGTGGTCCGCGTGGCGGAATCTGCTCCTCGCCAACTGCCAGACAAACACCTCCACGGTGGGCGTCTTGGTGTCACGATGAATGACGTCATTCCTGACGTACCTCGGAGCGTAGTAACCTACTAAGAGGCGTAGGCACTTATTCTGCTGAGTCTGCAGCCTCTTCTTGTGATACTCTGAGCTGAAAGAGTACCAGGTAAGCGCCGAATACGTCAGTCTGGAACGGACGTAGGGGTTTTTGTTGGGAGACTTGAGGTAAAGAGTGGCCGCAACAACGACCGAGCCTCCGTCGCATGACCCAAGGCATGAGTCACCATGTCCGCCAAGCGCAGCCCGTGGTCGATGCGGCATGATTTAATGTTAACTGCCACTACACCTTAGAGGACACGAGTGGAGGGGGTACGAGGCACATAAAGACTGTATAAAGCTTCTTATCTCATTCTGCCCCACGAAAGTCTTATCTATTTAAGTGTATATCCGTTTTCTCTGTCGTTTTTTTGTTACATCAGCTTTCAAATCACAAATGCTATAGAATCACAAATCAATCATTGATTTATGAATCCCCTTCTTGGGCTCGTTCGCTTTCTCACGATAACGGATAATATCTCGAGCGAAATTATCCGAATTATATTATTAGCATGATTTCATTATGATGAAGGTTTACTCGTGATCGGAGACTTTGGTTGTATCACGCCGTCTTTGTGTATATTTTTATGCTTTGTTTAATAAACAGACCGACTGATCCGTTGAGAAATATTACAAATGCGAAAGTGAGATTGTTTGCTACACTTTCACGACCATACTGATTCATGTATTATAATGAATATTGCTATTATTGAAACCCGGAGGAGAATATATCATAATCAAATGATTCTTTATTCAAGTAGGCTCAAAATACTTTCAATCCTCAATAATCTGTCCGTTGGAAAAAATCTACCACCGATTCGGAAAGTTACTCTTTCAGGTTACAATGAGTAATATTTAGCTTCCGTGTGCAATTACAATGAAATCTAAATATCTTTATAATCTTCAACATTATAATATGCCTTTAGTAATCGGATATTTTTGACATATTTTTTAAAATTTTGTGGACGCAAATCCAAAATTGATTGCGGTATCTTTTTAAAAATATCTATGCTCAAACTAAAAGACATTGGTTTTCTGTAAAGTTGGTTTACGGATGATAATTTAACGTGATAATTTTACAAGAAAACGATAACGATTATGGAAATAGCTGTAAGGAACAATGGAATTAGGCCGATCGCGCCTCTCTATCGTTTGTTAGGTGCTTTTGCTCGCACGCTAACTCAGGTGGAATGTGTGCGTGCAGCCATCAATCAGCAGTTAATAATAACGTTATTTCGTCAAAAAAACATTATTTGACACATATTGTAAGTAGTCTTGAGTGAAACGTGTTTCAATTGTTGTATTGGTCCATACACCCGGGACCCAGCGATCTCTGATCATCTAAAATACAATATAACTGTGTGTCCAAGTCGCATTTCTCTTAAAGTACCATAGGATCGGAGCAAATCGGGGTGCCCTGCTTGCCTCGATACCTCCTCTCGTATCATGTCATTATGCGTACAAATTGTTGACCTACTTGGCTTTGCCAATTACCCACTTAGGACGAATATTTTGGTCACTAGACCTAATGGCACTGTATCGAACATCTAATGTATTAAAACGATACTTAAAATAAAAAGAACGACTATTAATTCCTACACTCTTCTACGTTGTCTAGAAGTATTCAATAGGGCATATAATCTATCTATAAGTACATATAAACAATAGTATATTTAAAGGGAAAACGTTATTACCATAAACTCCTATAAACGTAAACCGTTCTAGAGATGACACCAAAGAAATACATATATACATAGCATCACGCCCTTCGGGGTAGGCAGAGGCAACATCCTTCCACTTGCCACGATCCTTGCATATCTCCTTCGCTTCTTTCATTCTCATTAAACCCTTCATACAAGTTCGTCGGTTTAGAGTACTCTTGACCTGGCTATTATTTATTTTAAATGTCCAGGAACGTTCCTTGGTTTTCCCCTTCCAACTTTCCCATTTACTCTTGACTCTTAAATCCTTTTTGTCAGTCTCCTTTCATTCACTCTACGTGCGTAAACCATCTAAGCATACTTGTCTCAATTTTAGTCTAACTGTAATAAAGGAAAGGTTTACAGGTAATATGACATTTATTGACTGCTAGCTGACACGGCAAACATTGTACTACATCAGAATCAATAAGTAAAAACTGAATAATAATTACAGAATTTTTCAACTTAAATAAGAGATATGGTCAAAACTTTGTCGGAACATAATAAAGAAACGCGATCCTTACGCTCAGATTTCCGCAAAAGTACGTCAACCATTGGTTTCATTGGTCTAATGGTTGTTCGACTACAGACATGAGGTCCTGGGTCGTGCCCATCCAAAAATCGATATCAAACCTTTTACAGGTAGGAATAGTTTCTAATGGATAATGAGATTGTTGTTTATACTATATCCCAAGAATTATTTTCATATTTACTCACCTTTTAAACCTTCCCTGAACTTCTACAAAAAATTCAAAACCAAAATTAGTCAAATCAGTCCAGCCAGTCTCTAGTTTAAGTGGGACTAACGAACAGCAATTGGCTTTTTTAAATGTATATAGATTTAATGCCAATTATGTATAGGAAAGTCACTGAAAGTATTGAATTCGTATTCCAAATAAGCATTATCTATACCAGTCTTTCTCAAAGTGGGCCATAGCTCCCCCTTGGAGACGTTTGAAACCAAGGGGGAGTTATGGTAGTAAAAATGGGCCCAGAAAAAATGGAGGGCGATGTATAATTTGTTTGAAATTCACTAAAATTAAAATTTCTCATTAGATTAGTATAAAAAAGAAAACTGATTAGTATAAACGAACAAACAGCGAATGCTACTTCATTTTATACTATATAAGGTTACCTGTCCTGAGAGGAACTGACGACAATCTCAGACTGGTAAAATTATTTTGAAGGTTACTACTAATAAACAGACATACTTTCTTAATAGTGCTTAGTTAACGAGTTAAGAGACATCTACGTACTCCGTGTAAATGTGTTAGGTGGATTCGTATGTGGGTCGCTGTACGACACAAAGGCCATTTGAATAATACTAAGACAATGGTGTTGAAGATCGATTTATGTTTGCATGGACGAAAAGGCTTCGTGCTTTAGAACGTGTCGAGATGTGGGTTAACGATCAATGGCTCTCACGAGTGTCTTGAATATTCATTTTTAAAAGATTATTTGTACTGTGACGTGTATTTTTTGGAGCGATCTTACATTGTTACAAAATTTTAGGATATAAATATTTGGGAAGCGCTCGGGAGTGCCAATCATCAAGTACATACATACATGGCATCAGGCTTCATTCCCATAAAGGTAGGCAGAGACCACGTCCTTCCACTTGCCACGATCCTTGCATATCACCTTCGCGTCTTTTATGCTCATTAAACCTTTCATACAAGTTCGTCGGTTTAGAGTACTCTTGACCTGGCCCTTGTTTAAAATGTCCTGAATTTGGTCCAGGAACGTTCGCCTTGTCGTCCCCTTCCAACGTTCCCACTCACTCTTGACTCATAAATCCTTTGTGTCAGTCTCCCTTCATTCACTTTACGTTCGTAAACCATCTAAGCATACCCCTCTCAATTTTAGTCACCACATCACACTATTTCTTACTTTGTCACTCAATTTCAATCCATTCATACTGCTCAACGCTCAAATTTCTACTGCAATCAAAGTCTAAATCAAAATAAAAATATTCTCTTTTGTATCACCAATTCTGTGCGTTCGTAACGAATTTACCACCGGTCCAGAAGATATGTTTAGAACAGGGGTTGGAAACCTGCCGCTGGCGTAATACTTAGTATATAGCCAAATACCTACGTACATTACGCACCTACGGCCAGAAGTATGTCTGCGTGATAATTGATAAAAATGCGGGTGGCAATTCCATACTTTCGTCCCGTGGTGCATATACAATTCTACATCAGCCCGGGATAGAAAGTTTAAAATAATATGCATGCTTCGACTATCAGTTGTTGACTCATTTATCACAATTTTTAAACAAGTTATATTAAAGCCTGAAAATAAGTTTAGATATACAATCAAAAACGCAACAAATTGCGAAATTTAATAAAATATTTTAAATAAATTAAAGAAAATAATTTCTAATGGATCGTAACTATAATTATTTAAAGAAGAAATAATGACGAGCTTTGCTAACATAGCAAAACAAATTGTTAAATATTTTGACACATATAACAAGTGCGCATGCGTGTAAAATTTGAGGCATACGCACTAAATTACTCATTTATTTATTCAGAGAGCAATGTGACCCTTTCCTCTCTCAGGTATAATGAAAATATGTTCCAATATGTACATCATAAAGTAATAAATCGTTCAATGTAGTGTTTTATCTATCTACCTTAGTGATTATTTATTAATATCATGTATATATAATCCAAATTGCTGTGCTTATATGTATATGAATAAAAAAAATGTACATGAATGATTTTAAAGTCACTCACTAATTTACAGATTAAGTAATACTATTCTTCAATATTATATTACATACTTTGAATGACTTAAAACACAATACTAACGTTGGTACAAATTAAGAACTGTCACTAGGCGAATATTGCTTCATTCCCCTGTGCTACCCCCCTTATACCAAATTTGAGAATTTCCGGTCTGCGTTACACCGGATGTAGTACATGTAAACGTTTCACTGATATAAAAGCCACAAATAAAACAATCATGATCGCTAACAATGAATAGATTAGTTTCTTTTAATCTAAAAACTTTATTAATGTGTTATTTATTGTTGGCAACAAACATTTTTGTGGCTTTTTTTGAAATTTTGTAAATCGTAATATTATTGGCACTTTCGAGATAAAAGGTTGCCGACCCCTACTCCTGAATGTAATGGCGAGAAAAACCGTAGTTACTCTATTAATTTATTGATATTTTACATATGCATTTATTAAATCATTATGCAACTGGAAGCAAATATAAGAATATTTGACCCTTGCGACTTCGTTTGCGTCACATAAGAAAAAGGGTTGTTCCCTTTTGTCTTATGTGACGTGTTCTTGTTTATCACCTAAACAGTTATAATGAGTCTAACTTAAAAGATAGATATACACTGTCGTAGACTTTTTTGAAGAAAAACTTCAGAGTAATTCCCTCATACATGATTCTTGCGTAACTTCAACCGTTTACGCAGAGCTCATAATGGAAGTTCTCAAAAGGAATAAATTTTCCAGTTTTGCAACATTTTTTCATTGTTGCTCCGCTCCTTTTGATCGTGACGTGATGTTATGTAGCCTAAGCCTTTCCTCTTTAAATAAGCTATGTAATACTATAACAATTTTTAAATTCCAAGCAGTAGTTTCTGAGATTAATGTGCTTAATCAAATATACAGAATTTTCTGCTTCCTAAAATAAAATTAGAGCTTTTTAAACGAAGAAAGCGAAGGAAAGCTACAAAAAATACCCGTCGTTTCGTTGATTTTTTTTTTTTTTGACAAAGTATACCGCTTTTTAAAGCAAATTTTTTGTTATTATGAAATAACCAAATTAAAATGGTAAACAAAAAAGGATATCCTTGCTACAAAGCGGACTTTTAACCCACACGCCGTCAGTAGCTTGGAGTGGCGGGCACTTTCTCTTCGGAAAGTGAAAGCGGACGGACCGGTCCACTCGCCGGTGTGTGGATTACGTGCAAACCGACGTAACGATTATCTTACACTTGTACTGTTACACGATTCTATACAATCCATTTTAAACTGCCGCTACGAGGAGATAGCCTTTTATTCATGTGATCACTTATCATTGAATTGAACAGACGCGCTGAATACGCTTTAATTTGGCTTTCATTACTCTGAGTAAAAGTTAAAAAAAAAAAAAATAATAACTACTTTCCCGCGGTTTTAAATCACCCAGGATTTCTTGTAATATCTCGTAGTTTTTTTGAGCACTTTGTAGTATAACACCTCGCTAGTGTAGGGCTGTGCTAATAATTCGAACTTACTTAATAGTTCGTTCCGAATCGAATATTATAATTATAATTCGAGTTTCGAGTCGAATAATTCGAAAGTTCCCGAATTAGAACTATTAAATTATTAGTGATTTTTCAAGTATTTTTAATTCCCGGTTTCTTATGTTCAATATTGAAATATAAATTTAACAGTCTAGTAAGTAAGTTGCAGCCCAATAACGTCCCACTGCTGGGGACAGGCCTCCCCACTCCGAGGACCGAAGGATTTTTAGAGCATAGACCCACCACGCTGCTCCACTGCGCATTGGCAGGCATAGTACATAAGTGCACTCTCTATTCCTTCACTTTCATAGTCCGACGTGACGGGAATCCGACACGACCGAGGCGCGGAGGTGGATCACACCGCCAACTTCCCAACTTCAGGCAAATATTGAGAAAATCTTAATAGAAAACTCAATATCGATTTCGAACTGGCCTGACACGGGACTCAAACCCAGGACCTCATGTCTGTAGTCGAACATGCTAACCACTAGACCAATAAGGCAATGGGGCAAAAATAACTGAATGATAACTAAGAGATGGTAAAGGACGACGAGGTAGACAACACATGAGTTGGGAGAACGAAGTTAACAGGGGGATATAAATGGAGAAGGGTAGCTCAAATCAGGCAGTTTAATTTAACAGTCTATATGCATTCTATTCAAACCGTAAAACATATTTACACAAATAGAAAAAAAGTATTATAGTTATTTATTTTAAAGAGACTGAAATAACACAAATTGTATCGATACAGTAGTCTAGAAAATACATTTGAAAATTGTCTACGAATTTTTACATAAAAATAATAAATACGATACTTAATCGGGTGGTCGGGGAACCGGGGTAACTTACCCCAAATAGTGTAAAATGATATTTTTGGGGATAAAATTGAAACTTCTGTGAGTTTTACTAGGAATTACATTGATAAATGGAATAAATGATGTTTAAATTAAATTTTTACTTATTGTTTTCTTTTCAAAATTATCATGGTGGCTATAGTATGAAAGATGCTAAAAAGAAGGGGTAATATCGACTTCCCAACACAAAAATATTTTGGGGTAGTAATTAAAAAGTTCCCTGACTGCTGGCTTATCAGATACAATATCGCTAGCAGTGGAAAATAAATTCCTGGTGAAAATTTTTTCGGAATCTCTTGCCAATATTATCAAGATTTTTTTATGGTGCCGATAGAGATGAACACATATTGAAAATGAGCATTGTATTCTCCAAGTAGTGTATTATTCGTTAGTCGAATATATTTCATGTTTCACATTCTGAAACAAGGTATTCAGAGAATACATTCATAAGAAGGAGTTGACCCATTTCATCTCTCTCTCACAAAATTCAAATTCAATATCAATAATAGTCTACTTTATAAAGATTAATATTTTCAACTTTTTGAAGTGCATTAGATAGTATGTTTTGCTTTGTCTGCACTCACTTTTCTCTTTCTCATGTAATTATAGGAAACTGTTTTGGTTATAAGGTATTATCATATATTTTATTATTTTTGTGTATAAAATGTACTGTTTGTAAGCTAAAATAAAAAAAAAATTATATATTTCGATACACGATTTAAATTATTTCAATAGAAACAACTCATTATCCAGAGATATTTCATTAATTCGCGAAATACTCGAAAGTTTCGAATTATTCGATTTTTTTTCGATTGATTCGTGGAATTACGAATAATTCGTAAATTCGACGTATTCGATTCGACTGATATTCGCACAACCCTACGCTCGTGTAATGGTGCGAGTAATCGCGTCATTAGCAAACTCCTGGACTCATTTTGTCGTCGAGGCAAATTTAGGAAATCATTATGTTATTTATCAATGGAGGCTTCGGCTATATTTAATAACCGCCACCTTTGCAAAAGACTAAGTAAAAAATTTGCGATGGTATTTAGAAACCATAATAGGTAAATTATTTAAAAATTTATCGCGCTACAATTAAGTGCTATCCTGTACAATTTGTGTGAACTTGTATATTATAGCCAATTGAATTTAACAAGTTATATATGTTATAATAGTTTCATAAACTAGGTTAAAAACTGGCGGTCAGGGTAATACGGCGATACCGTACAGTTTCGTGGACGGCGGCAACTCTCCTGGCAGGCGACCCCCCCAGGGAACTCCGGGCGGAGACTCTAGCAGCTACCTATCGGTGCACGGCGGCTGCAAGTACCGAACGGGCACCAACGAATGCCGAAGATGTTGGGAGGATTGGGTCCTTAGCAGAGAGAGCACTGATCCAAAGGTGGCGTGAAGACCTGAAATCTCCAACGGCGGGTCTAATTACAGTGGGGGCGATCCGTCCACACCTGGAGAAGTGCCTGTCTAGGGGTACGGATCTCTTTCTTACAGGCTGGTGCAGGTGCTGACTGGACATGGTTGTTTCGGCAAGTACCTGCATCAGATTGTTCGCCGAGAGGAAACGCCCGCCTGCCATGAGTGTGATGCACCTATTGATTCGGTGCAACACACTCTGATAGAATGCCCGGCATGGGGATCCCAGCGGCATCTTTTGACGTCGTTGGTCGGAGGAGACCTTTCGCTGGAGGTTCTAGTTGGCGTAATGCTCACTAGCGAAAGGGAGTGGAGGGCAGTGGCCTCTTTCTGTGAATTTGTTATTTCGCTGAAGGAGGCACATGAGACGCAGAGGGAGGAATCTATAGACGCTCCTCTTCTCCGGCGCAGGAGGTTGGGAGGCAGGCGACGTAGATTTGCGCTGCTCCTACCCCCTTCCTAAATTCCAATCCTCTGATGCTCCACTAAAGGATGGGGCGAGTATCGCTGGGTTTTAGTGGTGTATTCTGGCTTACTGCCAGCGAGTCCTACACTCCCGTTCAGATTTTGTCTGAACGGGGTGAGTAAAGGCATTTCCCAGCGTGAAAAAAAAAGGGTTAAAAACTTAAAACAATCGCTTTAATAGAAGAGTGTACTGTAAAGTATGTACGATGATAAATGTCTTGAATTAAATTAAAGCATATTTTTTTTAGTTTTTTTTTTAATAAATTACACCTATTTTTGTATAGGTATAATCCTTGGTTAATCCCATTGATTCTACTGGTGTTAATGACTATAAAAAAGATTTTGAGTTGGCCTTCTATTAACAATAAAGCTATGCTCCGCTGGCGCAGTAATAAAGCTGTCATAAAACACAATAAACCGAAATAAATTGCCATTCAAGCATGTCTCGCACAGCGAAAAATCATATTATACAATCATATTAATTCAATCTGACTCCGTGAAGTATAAACATAATTGAGTTTACCGAAACAAAAGGATAATGTTCTTGATTCATCGTTCATCTAATAAATAACCTTTTTTAATGTAAATTTGACACTACAACAACTAAGTATTAAATTAAATATTGAAAAATATATTTATTAATATCTGATCTGGCAAACTTAGTACTGCTTCAGAATCAATAAATAAAAAAGCACAATGACAATTGCAGATACATTAGTGAAAAATTATTGTTGCAATCAGAAATAGTCGGTTGTCAATGTCAAATGTCAAATCAAAAGTATTCTTCTAAATTTAATTGATTTCTAAACGACGAGGCAAACATCAAACGTTTGACATTTACTCGTTTAACTAAAGAAATAAAAAAGCGTCACTTTTAATTATTTACAAATTTCTGAACGACTTTTAAATTTAATCGTTTTCTAAACGACGGAACGCCCATCAAATGTTTGACAGGTAGGAGTAGTTTAGGTGTAGCCCCTTCGTAACCTCACTCTTGCGAAGACTTGCCGGTTCAGGATAAATAAAAATGCCACCAGATTCTTCACTCCAACGCTCCGCCGTCTACTTGTCACCAGACGAGTATTTAAGTACGAACTGTTGTTTCAGCAGGAATATTGTTCACCGAAATTGGCTATCTAAAGTATGATTTTACGACTGACAAACGTGCACTATTGTGACAAGCAAACGACGGTGGTTGTTAATTTATTGGATAAAATATGGCTCCTATGATTGGCGTTTTATTTCTCACCAATCACAGGGATTACATTAATTACACAAACAACTTTATTTTTAGAAATGACAAATATGTATATACGCTATAGCTACAAACATTCTATATACAAACTTATAAATATCTATAGAGAATCTAAGTTAAGCTAAACAAAATATACTATACAAACGAACGATGCTTAATAATATCATTTAACGTATTATTTATAAATTAAAGGGAAAAGTCGCGAACACTAGGGGAAAGAAATTGTCGTTTTACTATATTATAAGCACACAACAACAAAAATGCAAAATAATATATAAGCAACAGTCAGTATCTTTTAACCATAAATCCAGTTTGTTGCTTGTCAAATCAAATGCATCCATCATTTGTTCATTCGAAGTTAAAGGCCAAAGATTCCAAAATAATAAACATAAACTAACTTTTATTGGATATAAAGAGTTTATAATCTGTTTTCTATAGTTGAGTCTGAAAGTTATAATTCTGATAAGAATGTCACGTTGATATTTTTAATGCCACAATATAAGAAGTATAACTTCAATAAAAAAAATAATGTGGTATTAATGTAGTATTTAGTGGGATAAGAGAACGTTGTGGTATAAAAGAAGACGTAGTGACTAAAATTGAAAAAGGTATGCTTAGATGGTTTGGGCATGTAGAGAGAATGAATGAAAGGAGACTGACAAAAAGGATTTATGAGTCAAGAGTGAATGCGAAAGTTGGAAGGGGAAGACCGAGGCGAACGTTCCTGGACCAAATCCAGGACATTTTAAATAACGGCCAGGTCAAGAGTACTCTAAACCGACGAACTTGTATGAAAGGTTTAATGAGATTGAAAGAAGCGAAGGAGATATGCAAGGATCATGGCAAGTGGAAGGATGTTGTCTCTGCCTACCCCGAAGGGAATGAGGCGTGATGCTATGTATGTGTGTATGTGGTATTTAAGTTTTTGTCTTACTAAAACTGTATTCTTAGCACATTGCCATGAGGAAAGAGAGTTCCCATAGTAAATTTCCCAAATTCCCATAATAAAAATCAGATTTATCCTTATTTGTACTTGACTTGTATATTTTGGAATTATTTGTTAACTTTCTAATAGGTTAAAACTAAAAATTAGAAAACAAACTCTTAACAGCTAGATGATTTAAAGCTAATTTAGCTAATTTTTTTATTAACTGTTTCGTTACAATAAAGTACCATTAATGACAACCGAAGCGAGTGTTGTATGTGATTCAATGAACGAGGAACCCTTGAATTTTGTTCGTAAAACATAAATAATGGGACAATACAATAAAGTACGAGTCAACTAGTTTGTGAAAGAGTAAACGGCATAAGGACAGGCAAAGAATGCCGTCAATGCGAACCGGTCGCGATCGCTCGTTTGATGTTAACAACGCTGACACCCGGAAACTGAACCGCAATACTCTTTGAATACCTATGTATCAATGCTAAGACATTTTTAACACAAAAAGAGAAGAACCGTCACGGGATCCCTAACAGATGTCAAAACTAGAAATCATTTTGTACAGGGAATACGCGAAAAAGAATAGTTTACGACGGGATATAAATATGACATAATGAAAACTGAAATATTATTCGAAGTGTAAGATTCACTGACAAGTCTGGATACCGCTTTTTCGATGGCAAATGCTTTAATGCATAATCCCGGACCCAAAGATCTGGAGTGTGGGACTCGGTAAGGGATGCAAGTCGCGTATTTGCCCCAGATGAGATGACTAAATGTTCACGGAGGCGGGCGGATGTGCGTACACAGGCGCTGCCTTATGCTCCCCCTCCTCCGGCGGTAGGAGGGAGCATCCACAGTCTCCCTCCCTCGCAACGCATCCAACAGTACTACCAAGAAGTAAAGCTGAGGTGTAAAATTTGTCAAAATGTGGTGCCTTGAGTCGATAGCAGCAGCACACTCATGGCAGACTGGTGACTCCTGCGATATATTGGGTGCAAAATACGGAAGTCTCCACAACCTTGAGTGGAAAAACAGAGGTAGTCGCCTGATCTGAATGGGGCAATTACTGGCCTATTTCGTCGGCTCTCTGTTGCTTCGCACCATTACCTCTTTTAACGACAAAATGAGGTAACTATCCTCCCGCCGGTCTTGTTAGATTAAAAGTATGAACAGTTCTCTCCGATCACCAAGACGTTTTCCTGAGAACTAGCTGACCCGCGGAACTTCGTGTAAAAAATAAATAACAGTCACTTAACATCTCCAGTTATAGGAGATTTAACCCCTTCCCCCCCCACACATATACTGTGGTTTAACAGACTGCACATACTCTATTACTACCAGGTTATGCAGGTTCCCTCTCAATGTGTCCCGCTCAGTAGATTTATTCGGCAAAATGATTATACAGACATCAACATAGGCACTTAAATCGGTTATCATCTAAAACATACATTGTAACACATTTCCTCTTAGTATTTTGCGAACATCTCGTTAATTTTTAATAATTACAAAGATAACATTTGTATTTTAAATCTAAACACTTAATAGTATATGTATTATTATTTTTTCTGTGTAAACGTAGCAAAAACTTGGCCTCTAATCTTCCGAAATGTATACATGACGTCAGGGTATTGCATTGTATTCAAATTGGCTGACTTTAAGTTTAAAATAACGTGTCAGTGAAAAAAACCTTTTAATTATGAATAATTAATTTATATCTTACGAAATTAACGTCAAGTATAGTAAATAGTGAGGACGGTTTAATTACTTTAGTGGTTTTAATTCAATATGAAGTAGGAAGTATGAATTAAAACGTTAGGTATAACGAGTCTGGGATAAAGCCTTGAAGGAAGGCTTTGATAGCTATGGGCTATCACGAATTTAATTTGAATTTGATAATAAACAATTATAATATGCAATAAAGACCACAAAACACGTCGTTTTATAATATAATAACACACTTGTTACTTAGCATGAAAAAAATGACCCCCAGCGGCGGGCGTGGCTGTAGTGCGATCCGCCCTCATCTGGATAAGTGGCTGGGCAGAGAGCACGGATCACTCTCCTACAGGTTGGTACAGGTGCGTACCAGTCATGGTTGCTTCGGTAAATACCTGTATCAAACTGTTGGCTGTGAGCCGTCGGCCAGCTGTTACGAGTGTGGTGCCTCGTTAGATACAGCTTACCACACGGTGGCAGAATGTCCCGCCTGGGGTTCTCAGCGACTCATTTTGACGTCGCTGATCGGCACAAACCTCTCACTGGCTAATATTATAGATGTAATGCTCATCAGTGAGCAGGCCTGGAGAGCGGTTGCCTCCTTTTGCGAGACTGTCATCTCGCTTAAGGAGGCACGACAAAGGGAGAGGGTGAATGCCGCTGAGACACTCCGGCCCAGACGAAGGGGAGTAGGAAACAGGAGGCGGAGGTTCATGCAACTCCTCCCCCTGTAGAATATCTTTGAGCCAGAGTCAATAGTCAGAGAGGAATGCCTCAACGAGCCTCTGGCTCCCCACTCATGGTTGACGACGGTCCCGGTGGGTTTTAGTGGGTATTGCGAGTTCTTCCCCCTCGCCGAGTCCCACACTCCCGACCCCACAGTCGGGGTGCGTAAATGCATTTCCCAGCGTCAAAAAAAAAATGAAAAAAATGACTGCCGTAGACAGTAGAGAGTTTAACGGTCTGAATCTGTTGCGACATGAATTGCTATCGAAATTACGAATAAGATTTTAAAATACGTTGGAATTAAAGGTTATCTTCAAATAAAGGCCAATAAAACAGTTATTAAAAAATCGCTATAAAGAAGAAATATTTGATAAACGTTTGGCGGCCTCGCTGGCGCAGTGGTGCGAGTGCCTAGCTAGTAGAGGTCCCAGGTTTGATCCCTGTTAGAACGAATTTTGGAAATGGTATTTTCTGAGTTGTCTGAGTCTGGACTGGTGGAAGGCTTCGGCCGTGGTTAGTTACCACCTTACCAGCAAAGAGGTACCGCCAAAGAAAGAGATTTGTGTTCCGGTACGGTGCTGTGTAGAAACCGTAATATTGCCTCTTACCCAGATTAGTGGGCCTCCATCTTAGACTGTATCATCACTTACCATCAGGTGAGAACGTATTCGTAAGGTTAAGGTATATTGTACATTAATTTTTATGGGGAGTCCTATTGTATTTTTAAATACTTCTTATATTGAGTAGGGCGTTAAATTAACATTCGTTATATGTTATATACATATATAAACACAGCTACAGCTTGTTCGCGTTAAGAATGTAGTGAACCAACATTCTAGCCCCGCTCCCTGACCAATCAAATCTTTTCAGATTACAAGATCAAGTCAACTTGACCTTGTCATAGAATGATGACTCACTGCATTCTTAACGCGAACAAACTGTAGTATGCAGTCAACTAAATACAATTACATGGATTTTATTGCTAATAATATACAGTGACAGTAATCTCGCCTATTGGTAATTGATAATACAGTTATAGATGGCAGGTCGCTTATCTGGTAAGCAACATCTTTGTTGGTAAGACGGTAACTAGCCATGGCCGAAGCCTCTCGTCTTCTCAGACTTAGATAAATTTGAAAAAAGAATTTCCTGTTAGTATCAAACCTCAGGACCTCTGTTAAAGAAGCTTGAAGATTTTTTCATTATTGCTGATACATTAGTGCTTATCTGTAATCACACCTGATGGTTAGTGATAATACAGTCTGAGATATATGCGAGGTAATCTGGTAAGAGACACCTGACCTCTTATGGTTTCTACACAGCATCGTCTCTTTGGTTGGCAGTACATTTTTCCCTGAATCTAAACCTCTCACCACCACGTCAGCCAGGCCAAAATATGTTATATCTAATGATGTGTAATTATTGTTAAATTTGAGGTTAATTGTCAAAATTTCATGCATTCGTGTGAAGGTGCAATAATCTATGTAATTTAAAGGACACGTCTCTAATCTCTCATGTATCTTGGTTCGTATGCATCGTGTATGGGCCAAGGCTTAGGAGATTGAGAACAAGTTATTTTCCTTCAATATTTACTATTCAACCCTCCTCAGCTTTAGCTTTGTAAACAAATAATTCCAATAGTTCTATTGGACATTCCTTAAAATATATTGACTAACTTTTGTCCGAGTCGACATCACATATTTGAGGGACTGCTTTGCTATAAAAATAATCCCCTTAACTGCCTTCTAAATATTCTTAAAGAACAAATAAAGCTTAGGGGAAGTTTAAAATATTAAATATAATAAATTCGGTATTAAGTCTTGTTATTGTATCTCCTTTCTCCGCCACTTACAACAATTAACTTTATATTAATTTGGGCATAAAAAGAAAGATACATAATTAAAATACCTTGAGTCCCTAAACTAGGTAAGCCCGTGACTTAGGGGTCAGTGTATTCCCAATTTTACTATATATTATACGCTTAGCCTACATAATTCTGAGAAAATTAAAAAATGAATACTTAATTTAAAACTAATCCATAATATACAATATAAAATTAATGTAAGTGATTGGGTGTGTATGTATGTGTGTGCGTGTATGTGCGTAGATTAACATATTTACTGTTGCATTATCGGTCTATTTCAAGTAATTTATACAAACCAATAGATATATTGGTATATCTATAATTTTTAATATATGTAAGGATGTTTATAAGTGGGATTTGTAATTTATAAAGGTTTTCTGATATCGCTGTGTCCTGTGTTTTCTTAGCGTAGAGCAGAGTGCATGTCTAAGGTCGTTCTTGGAGGCTCCGTGTGAGCGTGAATGTGATGCCACAGCGTGCCGTAAAGCCTGCACGAATCACTTGAAGGCTGTGTTATAAAAACGTGTATCTAATTACATATGCTTCCTCTATGTTGATCTTTATTTGGAATAGCAGTTCCCTGAAGTGTAAACTCAGTGAAACTTTTGGTGGTGCTGATCCGTGAACGGAAGAAGGCGGTATATTAAGTGGCGTGTGTTTCCCTACTCGGACTCACCTGGGACAACAAGGAGTAGCGTAAGTTGAACCTCTGGTGTCTCACTGACCGTTGCGTATTAGTGGATATTGCTAGACCTCTTCTCTCGCCAAATCCCACAATCCTGATCCATCGAGTCAGCGTTTATACATCAATTCATTCCTAAAAGGTCTTCAGCACCTCTATTAATGCCCTCCGCGATATAATAATAATAATACAACTTAAAAAGACATAAAAAGAAAGATACATAATTAAAATACCCTGGACCCTTAAACTGGGTAAGCCTTAGGGGTCAGTGTCTTTCCAATTTTTATATTTATTATACGCCTAGTCTACATAATTAAGAGGAAATGAAAAATGTTGAAATGAATATAAGTGGTTGTGTGTATGTACTGAGAAATGCGAATAATAACAGATTTTCCTCTGTAGACAGTCTCGCTGGTGCTACTTAGCTATCAGAGGTCCCTGGTTCGATCCTCGGTAGGACGACTTTAGGAAATTGTATTATCCAATTAGTCTTCGTCTGGACGGTGGAAGGCTTCGGTCGTGGCTAGTTATCACCCTAAAAAAGGTGTACCGCCAAACAAGTGATTTGTATTCCGGTACGATGCTGTGTAAAAACTATAAGAGGTAAAGCGCCTCTTACCTGGATATCGCACTGTATCATCATTTAATATTAAGTGTGATCACAGTCAAGCGTAATCCTCGGTCCTATTTAAATATAGGCTACCATCTTAGCCTGCATTGCCATTTACTGAGATTACCTGCAGTCAATATGTATTGATCCTGTATATTGTTATTGATGTTCGGAAAAAACAAAGACAAACTGTAAAATGCTGTGCTAATAGCAAAAATACAGGATTATGTACATTTTAAACATAAACAGGAAGAGGAAAATTATATACGTTGTGAATGAGCCTTGAATTTGATCCTGAGACACCTTCGTAATTTAATCGTATCCACTCACTGTCAGAAGGTACGCTTATATTATATTTTTATTTATAGACTTTATCTCGCGACGTGACTCGTTAGACATTTATTTCATTAAATTGTCAATTATTAGCTGAATCCCTTTTTTTATTGCCGAAAAGTTAGCGCTTGATTGCAATCTGATTTGATGGTACGTGATTACTATGACTGGTGATAGTCTTAAGAAGCAAACGTGATAACTTGGCAAAAGGTCGACGGCCTCGTTGGCGCAGTGGTGCAAGTACTTGCTTTGCTAGCAGTGGTCCCGAGATATTTAGGAAATTGCTGAGTCTGGATTAGTGGGAGGCTTCGGCCGTAGCTACTTACTACTCTACCAGCACGTACCCTAAAGCTGATGCTGTGTAGAAACCAAAATAGGTAGAGTGTCTCTTACCAGATTAGCACGCTTCTATCTTAGACTGTGTCATCATTTACCATCAGGTGCGATTAAAGTCGAGCACTAACCTGTTAGGCATGAAAAAGTAAATTTCTCATTCTTAAAAGATGGAAATCGAACTCAAGACCAGCTGATCAAATCTGTTATCATTGCAATTGCCAATCTTATCTTTGCAACCCCATTTCCTCCTCTTTTAATAGTAATTTCATGTAAACAAGAGTATATAAATTACTAAATATTAACAATATATTGCACAGTTTGAAGCCAATATGGCGATGTAATAAAAAGCTTTTTACAAACGTTCTTTACTAAAATAACGCTCATTAAAAACGTAAACATGTTATAAGCTCTAGTTGGCTGCATAAGATTAACAACTCATTCAAGGGTAACTGTATACGTTTCTATAATAAACTCCGACAAGACGTTCTAGAGATGTCGCTTGATAAATTCAATTCCTTTATTAAAAGAAAGTCAATTTAAAAACCATTCTATAACTTCATAGATTACTTAGACGATATAATAGTGAATAAATTTCTCTTCTAAATGTTATTGAATTATTTGATTAATAATTGACTTATAATTTTATTTATTCAAGTAGACTTTTACAGCTTCCGAATTGTAAAATACAGTTTTGATATTTTTTTTACTGTACGACTGATGATGATATTAGAGAACGACTTACAATCTACAGTTACGAAGATACCTTCGCGCCCTGAGAATAACCCACAATAAACTCAGTGGGGAAGTCCCTTTTGTTTATCATGATAACTACAGTCTGATTTTCAATTTACTTGAATTGAATCTCTAGAACGTCTCCTAGCAGTTTGTTATAGAAACGTATACAGTTACCATCAATTAAATGTTATCTTTATGTATCTTATTAGAATTTTCAATATTTGTAATACTCTTAGGCAATTCGTTGTATAATTTTAACCTCCTTTTTAAAAATCACCGAATGCCTGCCTTGATCGAAACTTATTGGGTATGAATTTTGCAATCGATTCAGTTATATCATCATCGGTTATCGTGATCATTTCTATATCACTGATTTACGCAGTCAGATCGAAGCGTAAAATCAATCATGATTACATTTAGACGTCTTATTGCAAAAGGGATTTTTGAGCATTTCAACGATTGCTTTCTCAATCATTGTCATTACAAGACTAGCTTTACAGTGTCATCGTGATGCTGAGCTAATTTAGGTTATTACATTTTTTAATGTACAACAATTAAAAAAATAAAGTCCATCTTAGACTGTTTAACACGTCATTAATGAAAAGTTCTTGTTAAATGTTTTACAACTTATCGCTTTACTCTCTCTAAAATCAACCCTCTAAACTGGTAGTAGATTATTACAAACGGATAGATTTAACGATTTAAAAGAGCTTGTTAATAGTACTTGAAATAATTTTCTGATATTAATTTATACTGATATTATAAGGCTGAAGTTTATGTTTGTTTGGAAGCGCTAATCTCAAGAACTATTGCTGCAATTTGAAAAATTCATTCAGTTTTAGATAGCCCATTTATGGAGGAAAGCTATAGTATACATAGCATCACGCCTCATTCCCTTCGGGGTAGGCAGAGACAACATCCTTCCACTTGCCACGCTCCTTGCAGATCTCCTTCGCTTCTTTCATTCTCATTAAAGCTTTCATACAAATTCGTCGGTTTAGAGTACTCTTGACCTAGCCGTTATTTAAAATGCCCTGGATTTGGTCCAGGAACGTTCGCCTTGGTCTTCCCCTTCTAACTTTCGCATTCACTCTTGACTCATAAATCCTTTGTGTCAGTCTCCTTTCATTCATTCTCTACATGCCCAAACCATCTAAGCATACCTTTTTCGATTTTAGTCACTACATCTTCTTTTATACCACAACGTTCTCTTATCACACTATTTCTCACTCTGTCATTCAGTTTTAATCCACTCATGCTTCTCAACGCTCTCATCTCTACCGCATTTATTTTACTTTTGTGATTCTTCTGCCATACCCAACTTTCACTACCATACATAAGTGTTGGCACCAACACTCCAGCATGCACTGCCAGTCTAGCCCTTTGAGACACCATCTGGCTATTCATAAAAGCATGCAGAGCACCATTTACCATATTCCCTGCATTCACTCTCCTTTCGATATCACTTTCACATGTTCCATCTTTTGTAAATTTAGATCCCAAGTATACAAATTCTTTCACCTCTTCCACTTGTTCCCCATCTATCAAAATATTGCCATTCATCATAGATTCATCTCGTTCAAAAAGCATAACTTTCGTTTTGTTTACATTCACTTTCATTCCTTTCCCTTTCAAAGCTTCATTCATAATATTTAGCATCTCCTGAAGCTCGTTAGCGGATGACGCAAGTATTACTTGATCATCAGCGTAGAGTAAACATTTGATGAGTAATTCATTCATTCTTAACCCATACATACTTTCTTTTAAATCTGTCAAACATTCATCCATGAATAGGTTGAACAGCCATGGTGACGCAACACATCCCTGTCGAACACCTCTTTCGACAGGAAACCACTCCGTGTACCTTCCGTTTATTCTGACACAAACACTAGAACCCACATAGAGAGACTTCAATGCTTGGATTAGACAACCGCTCAACTCATACGTAGATAACGTTGACCACAGCTCATTCCCCACCACTCGATCATAGGCCTTTTCTAAATCTACGAAAGCGCAATCAACTTTTTGGTGGCTTTTATTATCACACAAAGACTAATAAAAGCTGTGCAATTATGATGAATGTTTCAAAATCCGGGGTTTTATTTCCCTCTTTAGAACTTCAGATGCGTTCGCTACGTATATGGTTAAAGTTACGCGGAAATCATGTATGAAAAACTATTCCCCTTAAAAAGTACTAAAATGTAAAACAGCATATATCTATCTCTTAAGGGTGTCAATACAACGCAACGCATACAACGCATCATGCTAACCAAATTTGTTATTGATGAATTAAAATATTTAATCGTTGGGAACATCTTCCGAGAACACGAAATAATAAAACCGCAATTATGTTTTTGTTTATTGTCTGTTATTTAATATTTAAGAGATTGACAATTACATATTACGTAAACCGGACTTTTAGTTACGTAATCGGTGGATCGTGGTATTTTTTTTTAATAATTATAACAATTATATTTAAAAATTTGTTAAATTGCACAGTTATGTAACACAATTAGTTATAAACGTATGCAATTTTATTATAAAAACTAGATAACCCGCGCAACTTCGTCTGTGTCTTATAATACGAATCAAAAGTGCTGTAAAAGCTTACTGGAATGAGAAATTTGATTTATGAAATAAGAGAGAAAGAGAGTGTAAGCAAATTTGATTTAACCTCAGCAGCATAGATACATTATTGTTTCGTCACTTTAACTGTTTACGCTATTTACGCAATGGAAACGCCGATTTTTCCAACATTTTTGATGTAATAACGTCTAATAAATTCATGACCGCCAGCTGAACGCACGAAAAAACATTGTCACGTGCGGAATAAGCGATAGAGATGCGCGATCAATCTAACTCCATTGTTTATTACAACAACTACAGGTTGACATGATACGATAGTTCTGTCTCAACTCGGGCAATCAGAAATATAAGCATCTGTTTCTTTTTAAGTCATAACAAAATATGCGTAGAGATAACACCAAACAATAAGAAAAACAAAAATCAATCAGTTACAAAGTAACCGTTACTAACCGTTATATTTTTTGTGGTATTTTAAAAACTGTGACTATGTATTAGTAATCAATTGTGTTTTTCATTATACATATAAGTGATGTAAATAACAATGAAAACCCTTGAGATAAGTTTTCATTTTTAAGATATGAGTTTATAAATACAAGACGGACATTTTTCACTATCTAAAAGTTTAGCGCAACATGAAGCTACAATAGTCTTCATTTGCTAAACTATAACATTGTATAGTTTAACTATTAGCAAATATAAAAATCATAACATCTGATAGTCTTTCATGAACATTCAAGTCCCAAGAGCCACTTTAGCGTCATTGGACCCGCAGGGCAATCGACGCAAAACGTCCGTGCGTGGCGGGACAGGCGAAGATTATTTTCATTAAAAAGCGCGGGCAAATTACGGGGACCAATAAAAATGACAATCTAAGGTTAATGACTTTATCACGTTAAATTATCGTCTCTCAACAACTTTGAACACAATCAATTTTTTTAATTGATATTCCGCCATTATTGGTCGCTTATAGCATATTAAATGAAATGTATATCTTACGAGTTATAACAAAAATAATAATTAACGCAGAAGTCATCAATGTTGTATAGATATTTTTATATATTTTGTGATTAGAACACGTATATGATAAGATACAATAAAATACTTCAAGTATTGTAAATGTTATCATATATTACATTAAAATATAATCATCATATTCATTATTTCATTTAAATGTAATCATCATATCATTCAGTCATTCATTCACAGAAATGAGCTGTGGTCAACGTTATCTACGTATGGGGTGAGCGGTTGTCTGATCCAAGCATTGAAGTCTCTCTATGAGGGTTCTAGTGCCTGTGTCAGAATAAACGGAGCGTACACGGAGTGGTTTCCTGTCGAAAGAGGTGTTCGACAGGGATGTGTTGCGTCACCATGGCTGTTCAACCTTTTCATGGATAAATGTTTGACAGATTTAAAAGAAAGTATGTATGGGTTAAGAATGAATGAATTACTCATCAAATGTTTACTCTACGCTGATGATCAAGTAATACTTGCGTCATCCGCTAACGAGCTACAGGAGATGCTAAATATTATGAATGAAGCTTTGAAAGGGAAAGGAATGAAAGTGAATGTAAACAAAACGAAAGTTATGCTTTTTGAACGAGATGAATCTATGATGAATGGCAATATTTTGATAGATGGGGAACAAGTGGAAGAGGTGAAAGAATTTGTATACTTGGGATCTAAATTTACAAAAGATGGAACATGTGAAAGTGATATCGAAAGGAGAGTGAATGCAGGGAATATGGTAAATGGTGCTCTGCATGCTTTTATGAATAGCCAGATGGTGTCTCAAAGGGCTAGACTGGCAGTGCATGCTGGAGTGTTGGTGCCAACACTTATGTATGGTAGTGAAAGTTGGGTATGGCAGAAGAATCACAAAAGTAAAATAAATGCGGTAGAGATGAGAGCGTTGAGAAGCATGAGTGGATTAAAACTGAGTGACAGAGTAAGAAATAGTGTGATAAGAGAACGTTGTGGTATAAAAGAAGACGTAGTGACTAAAATTGAGAAAGGTATGCTTAGATGGTTTGGGCATGTAGAGAGAATGAATGAAAGGAGACTGACAAAAAGGATTTATGAGTCAAGAGTGAATGCGAAAGTTGGAAGGGGAAGACCAAGGCGAACGTTCCTGGACCAAATCCAGGACATTTTAAATAACGGCCAGGTCAAGAGTACTCTAAACCGACGAACTTGTATGAAAGGTTTAATGAGAATGAAAGAAGCGAAGGAGATATGCACGGATCGTGGCAAGTGGAAGGATGTTGTCTCTGCCTACCCCGAAGGGAATGTGGCGTGATGATGTGTATGTATGTATATTCATCGTGCAACAAACAAAATGTAGGCATAATATATTATCTGATTGACACACTTAGTCTTTGCCGGTGTTCAATATTAAACAAGCCGCCATGTATGAGTCAATTTAATAACTTCAGTATTAGAAGTGCTACTTCGATCACATTGAAAGATTTTTTGGTTTTTACTGTCGAACTGTATAATCCGAAAACTGTTTCACATTTCTATACTAGTGAATTGGGGTCTTTGAGTTTTTTGGTACCCTTGTTTGGATCACACGTGATTTTTCAACACAATTTAGATATCAATGTAATTTAGTTTACACACTTTGTAATTCTACAAAATCGTTTACAAATATCTTTAGAACATTGTATTATTCTATTAAGTTTCTATTTAACACGAGATGGCGCGATGTAAAAGTACACCAGTGACATTTAGCAGCGTAAATTAAAACTGTAAATAATATATGGAGATTAAGCATAACTAACAGATACTTATTACTATTTTGCTGAAAAAAGTCTGTGTCGCGTTAGAAGTTATACTTCTTTGGCGTAACATGATAAAAATCTTTTCAAACAATGATATGTATACACAAAGTCATCATTGGATAGTACAACTTTTTAGCGCGATTATTTAATGTCTTATTGCATTAGAAAATGCAAAACCGTATATAAGCAACAGTTAGTATCTTCGAAATTTTAACCACAAATCCACGCCGTAGTTTTTTTTTGCTCAACAAATCGAATCGAATCATTCCTTCACTTAATGCAAGGCAACAGCCAAAGATTCGAAAATAATAAACATACACTAACTTTCATTGGATATAATCAGTTTATTATCTGTTTTCAATAGTCGAGTCTGTAAGTTATAATTTTGATAAGAATGTCACGTTGATATTGACATTGTCACAATATATCTAACGAGTAATATAATAAAATAATTGAGGTATTATATAATTATAAAATTGTAAAATATTACTATCATCATTTCTTCCTAACGCCTCAAAAATAGTATAACTTAAAAAAATACAAAGGTATTTTTGTCCATGTAGCGGGACGGGTTGTGAGATTTAGAGAGAAGAAGATTTAGAGTAGTGGCCGCGTAAGGGGTGATAGTGATGAAGGGAGAAAGGAATCGCGTGCACGTCCCTGGAGTATCAGGCTCTTCTGCTCCTTCCCGAAGTAGGGTTGTACACGGGCGTTGATGCGGTGGCGACATACACTATCACAACACTACACGGCCAGCGGCTCACTTCTTCGATAGTTCATGCGGTTATGTCTTCGAGAGGAAGATACGAGCGGATTTATTGCGAAGATATCAGCGGTAGGCGAACACGACTTGTCGCGGCGAAAGCGTAAGCGAGTATATGCACGCGAGGGAAAAGGTAGGGTACTTTGGGAAAAGGAAATATTTTTAAACCAAACCATTACCAAAAGCTGGCGTCACCAGTCAAGTTAAAAAAAGAGTCATCAATAGGTTGACATGCTCTTAATTCAGCCCATATGCTAGCGATCCTTTATATTATATTATCCTTTATGTTATTTTATTAATTATCTCAAGTTTATTTAAATAAAAGAACGCATGTTGTAATTAGATTAGACTCTTCGTTGAATAATTACTCCAATTCGTATGCAACATTCATAGTTAAGACAGAAGTCTGTAGTCAGCTGGTTATGTTATAAAAAATATCTCTCACGAAAACATCATAGCCTTACAGAATAATGACACCATCACGGCATTCGTAATTAGCGGGTGTAAAAACCGAGTGGAAACAGAAGCAAAAAGCACGCCCGGGCCAAGGACATGTCTTAATTATAAAGCAGGCTCCTCGTGACGACCTTAATTTATCTATTAAAATATTCCGTTTAGATGCAAACAGCTTAAACAGATACAACCTGCTATACTCACGACATCAATTTTGTAAAATAAATTTGAGGGACCAATGTGCCACATAGCTTGCCGAATAAATAAATGCGTAATTCAGTGCACATGCCACAGATTACCGACGCATGCCTGCTTTTTACACGTGTTAAAATTTGTTTTAATTCTCTCTCTTTAATTTATTCAAATTACTTTATTAATTTTTGCAATTTTTGCTGATTTATAGCGTTTTTTATATTTAAACTTATTTTTAGGTTATAATCTAAGAGTAAGTAGCAGCCCTTTAACGTCCCACTGCTGGGCACAGGCCTCCTCACTCCGAGGAGCGAGGGTTTTTAGAGCATAGACCCACCACGCTGCTCCACTGCGGATTGGCAGGCATAGTACACAAGTGCACTCTCTATTCCTTCACTCTCATAGTCCGATGTGACGGGAATCCGACACGACCGGAGAGAGATCAGGCGCAGGACCGACGGCTTAACGTGCTCTCCGAGGCACGGGGGTGGATCACACCGCCAACTTCCCAACTTCGGGCAAATATTGAGAAAATCTTAATAGAAAACTCAATATTGATTTTTGAATTGGCCCGACCCGGGACTCGAACCCAGGACCTCATGTCTGTAGTCGAACATGCTAACCACTAGACCAATGAGGCAGTTGTCTTCTAAAGACACAGTTAAATATTAGGGGTGTGCGAATACCATCCGTATCGAATCGAATCGAATATGAATATTCGATTTGAAATCTTACGAATAATATACTTTTCGTTAAAAATAATTCAAAACATTATTTTCCACTGCTGGAGATATTATTTCTGATAAACGAACTTCATTATCACCATTTTAAACTAAAATTTGTAATACATTTTCAAATGTTGCATTTTTTAGAATACTGTATTTGCTACGATATAGTTTATGTTATTTTATTCTCTTTAGAATAAAAAACTATAATAATCGTTCTATTTGTGTGAGTATATTTTATGTTTTGAATAAAATGTAAATAGACTGTTAAATTTACATTTGAATATAAGAAACCCTGAATTAAAAATACTTGAACAATTCGAATTATTCGATTCGATTCGGAACTTTTGTAATAAGTCCATGTTCAACGTCAAGTTACACCTAAATATTTAATGTATTCATATTGTAGTATATCGAGTATGATACTATGTATTGTACAGTATACACTTAATGATATGCAAGAATTGAGGACGTACGTTACAATCGAGGAATATTTTCCGCCAATATTTGCACGACATAGTCGCGTCGGTAACAAAACATCGGCATCCAACTGTGAACACATTGTGCCCAATATACTGGCTCGATTCCTCATGACAATGAATTGTATGGAATTTTAGTTTGGAATGATGGTCATTAATATTAATTCGTATATACATTAATCATGGACGCGTCCCACACCGAGTATTAACTGAGAAATTCTGTTTAAATGTTTGGTGGAACTACTTCGTTATTGATCATTGCGGTGATGGGAATGAGTATTTACTTTAAATGCAAAGCTACTTAAAGGTAAGCACCATATGCAAGTTAATTCAACAAATAATAGATTTATCACTAAAAGTTATGTATCTTGAATCTTTAAGTAATTAAATGTATTTTAAAGATACAGAACTACAGAATAACAAATTAGCTTTGTATGTCTTGTTTTTCCCGAAAGATGACCGTTTATATTGTGAAATTCTTGGAGTATTTTTATTTTATTTCCTCTACACATAATAAGCAAAATGCTCTACATTAAAAATACTTTTTCTAGTATTCCACTTTACTGCAGATGAAAGAGTTTGCACTACAATTCGCTACTAATATTTTTGTCACTACAAAAGAAAAAACTACATGACAGTCAACTCCCAAACTTCAGTTTATTTTTATATTACTAACGTTTTTATTCAGANCAAGGGTGAACGCGAAAGTTGGAAGGGGAAGACCGAGGCGAACATTTTAAATAACGGCCAGGTCAAGAGTACTCTAAACCGACGAACTTGTATGAAAGGTTTAATGAGATTGAAAGAAGCGAAGGAGACATGCAAGGATCGTGGCAAGTGGAAGGATGTTGTTGCCTACCCCTATGGGAATGAGGCGTGATGCTATGTATGTATGTATGTATGTAATAGATTTATCACTAAAAGTTCTGTATCTTGAATCTTTAAGCAATTAAATGTACTTTAAAGATACAGAACTACAGAATAACAAATTAGCTTTGTAAATCTTGTTTTTCCCGAAAGATGACCGTTTATATTGTCAATTTTTTGGAGTATTTTTATTTCATTTCCTCTACACACATTTTCTCTAATAATAGCAAAATACTCTACATTAAAAATGCAGATGAAAAAAGTTTGCACTACGATTCGCTACTAATATTTTTGTCACTACAAAAGAAAAAACTACATGATAGTCAACTCCCAAACTTCAGTTTATTTTTATATTACTAACGTTTTTGTTCAGATTATTTATTTTAATTTCGCTACAAAGTAAAAGAAAGCACTACAAATGCCGTTACTAATTTTACCAACCTTTAAACGAATGAAGGTGCACTACAATCCACTATTAAAGTTTTTGCCACAGAAAGCAATCACAAATACGCAGTAGAGATAAAAAAGTATGACTTTCTTAAAGCGTTCCCAACGTGTCGATATGTGAGTATTGTTTTGCCGTACAATTGTTTATCCGGATACGGTTATTTCTCAACAGACAAGTTCCTTGGTCAGTGACATTACTGTTGCTCATTGCTATGAAACATGACCGTTGCGTACCACTTTCGTAATCACCGATGGGCTTTCTATACCATAAATATACATGTTATATGTCCAAAAATAACAAATTCAAGTAGTCTTTTACAACACTTTTGAATATTGTTTTCATATCACTTCTAATGATGATGATATTAGAAATCGACATAGAAGCTAACCTTTTAGGGTCCTTGTTCAGAGAAGAACCTACAATAAACGCAGTCGAGTGTCCCTTTTTTGTTTATCTGATCATCATTACAATATAAGTTTCATTCCATTTATTTCTATCTTCTATAATATAAAAATGAAACGCAAAATGTGTTGATAAGCGCATAACTCAACAACGACTGGGTCAATTTTGACAATTCTTTTATTTAATTGTTGGTTGAAGTCCAAGGATGGTTTTAACAGCGAGAATAATTGCAGGGGAAAATCCTTAAAACAGCCCTTTTCTGTTTCCCATACAAACGTTTTCTAACTAAAATTTAGAGTCATATTAATTTTTATTGCTTTTCAATAAAGTTCATAATAAATTGCGAGTACTCACTGTTGTCTAAGTAATGTAGGTGTGATCATAACGTCAAAGAGTCATTTTGCACTTTATTACCGCTGCACAAAGTTTAAAATTCATCAAAGGTGTCATTAGTACTATTATCTGTCTTCGTTTTCGGAAGCGGTCTCCTAATACCTTATATGAAAAAGATATAACTTAAAAAAACACGATTTGTTATTTGTTACACGATTTGTTAATTGTGTGGAATAATTGCTTGATATCTCAATGGCGTGCCATAACCATAAAGCCATGATGATGTGGTAACATTAAAAATAATTCAGTTGCGTCCAAAGCGTTGAATATGTCAATTAATCTCCGCAACAATAGTCATTTTATACGTGACCTCTAATTCAATCTTTGTTTAGATAAAGCTTTTAATGGACTTGTGTTTTTCTCACGATTTTCCCGAGTTTGACGCGACCTTCAACGTATTCGCATCAAAGGCGCGTTTATTTATTTAAAGGTGAATACGTGAGCGGTTGATACTTTGATAGTGCGGTGCTCTATTTCGTGCTTATATATGCATAGCATTACGCTTCATTCCCTTCGGGGTGGGCAGAGACCACGTCTTTCCACTTGCCACGATCCTTGCATATCTCCTTCGCTTCTTTCATTCTCATAAAACCCTTCATACAAGTTCGTCGGTTTATTGTACTCTTGACCTGGCCCTTGTTTAAAATGTCCCGGATTTGGTCCAGGAACGTTCGCCTCGGCCTTCCCCTTGCAACTTTTCCATTCACTCTTGACTCATAAATCCTTTTTGTCAGCCTCCTTTCATTCATTCTCTCTACATGCACAAACCATCTAAGCTACTTTTCTCAGTTTTAGTTAAATCTTCTTTTATACCACATCGTTCTCTTATCACACTATTTCTTACTTTGTCACTCAGTTTCAATCCACACATACTTTTCAACGCTCTCATCTCTGCCGCATTTATTTAACTTCTGCCATTCCCCACTTTCACTACCATATTTAAATGTTAGTACCAACACTCCTCCATGCACAGCCAGTCTGGCCCTTTGAGACACCATCTGGCTATTCATAAAGGCGCGCAGAGCACCATTTATCATATTCCCTGAATTCACTCTCCTTTCAATATCACTCTCACATGTTCCATCTTTTCTAATTTTAAATCCCAGGTATACAAATTCTTTAACCTCTTCCACTTGTTCACCATCTATCAAAATATTGCCATTTATCAAAAAGTCGTCTCTTTCAAAACTTTGTTGCCAGAATTCATACTTAACGAACTCTCGGTTTAAAAAATTCCATAAGTTTTAGAACTATAATTTCTCTACGCTCGCTTAACTTGAGAAGTGAGCTGGTGAAAGCATAACCGAAAATGTAATTGAGTTTGAAATTCAAAAGTTCTTTATTCAAGTAGACTTTTAAAGCACTTTTGCGTCAAATATTGTTAGTTCCAATATTGATGTTATAGAACGAATTCGAGCCTAAATAACGAGGTTTCCTTCGAGATCTGTCCTGAGAATAGCCCACGTCAAATTCAGTCAGGTGTATTTCATTCTCCTTACTCTCATCACAATATAATTTTTAATATATTTTATTTTATTTCATTTACCCCCATGTTTTTCTCACTATGTACACACAAATTATTCCCACATTACAAAACAAAACAAACTTGTTTGTGTCCTGTCCTTTTCACATTCCTTCTAAACCCTTTGGAAGTACGTGGTGATCCGTTCTCAGTAAAAGTCTACGTAGTGAAAGAAATATGTCTGCCTAATTACAAGTCAATCGGTCAAATAGCTTTTATAGATTTCACCCTAAGTCCATGAGTGGTCATAATTCCCTGTCATATAAACGAAATCGTTAATATTTTTACTGACAGCATACATAAATGACAGATTTAGAAGAGAAAAGCATTTGCCATGTAAAAAAACTTATCTATATAATTCTATGTGTCTTCTTAATGTATATTACTTATTCTTTTTGATTGTGTGGAACATAGCACTCTCATCCTTAAATTAACTCATTATGGTGTTAGGGGTGGGGCACTTAATTTGTTGAGTTCCTATCTTCAAGATAGACTACAAAAGGTATTCGTAAATGGCGTAGAGTCGTCGGGATCACTGGTAAGACTGGGTGTCCCACAAGGATCAATACTTGGCCCTTTTCTATTCTTAATATATATAAATGATTTAGCGTACCATGTGAAAGACAAATGTGATATAGTGCTATTTGCTGATGACACGTCTTTGATATTCAAGATTGATAGAAATAAGGAAAATTTCGACGATGTAAATAGTACCCTGTCACATGTCTCACATTGGTTTTCAGTAAATAATTTAATATTAAACTCGGCAAAGACTAAGTATGTTGAATTCACTTTGCCAAATGCAAAAGAAATGTGTACAAACATTCGAATTAATGATATTCCTGTAGAGAAAGTAAAATCTACAGTATTCCTAGGTATAACATTAGATTCTGGGCTTCAGTGGGGCGCCCATATTAAGACTCTGGCAAGTAAACTTAGTTCCGCTGCATTCGCTATTAGAAAAGTTAGACAATACACTGATGTTGAAACTGCTAAAATGGTGTATTTCGCTTACTTTCATAGCATTATGTCTTACGGCATACTGTTATGGGGTAGGGCGGCGGACATTGAAACTATATTTATTTTACAAAAAAGAGCAATACGAGCCATATATCAATTAGGATCTCGTATTTCTCTAAGAGATAAATTTAAAGAAACATCAATTCTCAGAGTACCGTCGCAATATATATTAAATAATATCTTATATATCCGTGGTAATATACATTTATTCAGTAAGAAAAGTGAAATACGCAATTTTAATTAAGAAATAAAAACAAACTTGTAATTCCATATTTTAGAGTGAAGAAGGTTCAGAAATCATTTGCCGGGTTGAGCATACGCAGTTTTAATAAGATACCTCAATCAGTTTTGGATTTGCCTCCAGATAATTTTAAGAAATATGTCAAAAACATCCTTTTACAAAAGGCATATCATGACAGAAACGATATATTACACATTGTACCATACAAAACTATCTTTAAAAGAGTATCCGTTGAGTTTCGTCCCGGTTTCTTCTCAACGGATAAAACATTCCGAACCGGTGGTAGATTTGTTACCAACGGACAGACTACTGACGATTCAAAAGTGCTTTTTGAACCTACTTGAATAAAGAATATTTTGATTTGATTTTGATTTGACATTTCGTTGATGGTCTAAAATAAAAAAATAAATAAAAGCGTGATCAAGCGAAGTGAGCGAAAGTTGTAAGGAAGTAAAGATAGAAAAAGAGAGTTACCTAATACCTTTTATGTCAGCCCTATGGTATAAAGTGTTTTAGCAGTTTTTCTTCTATAAAATATTATATAGAGCCCTGTTACTTACAAACAAATAACTAAAAAAATTATGTATACCTTTACATTTAAACATGTTACTTTACGGGAGTCATTGACTCTATATTTATGCCCATTATAAACAAGGAAATAAATAGAGCTTGTTAACGATCATCCATATTAACACGGCATACGTCCACTGTAATGCAATTTGTCGCCCGGAGGTCGTTGAATGCTTTTCCTTCTCATGTTTACAATGATTATTGTAATTGCAATACATTGTTTCTATATTAAATGTTCCGTGCGTTATTGTTACGGTGTTATTCACACAGTGGATTGTCTATGGACAATGGAAGTGCGCTAGACGTCTTTATTCAATTGTTATTGTAGGAAATGAATTATGTATAATACCAGAGTTTGCAACTTTGCCTGTGTAGAATTGTATTGTATTTGTATTTTTCACTGGGAAATGCATTTACGCATCAACCCTGACTGTTGACCCTGCGATCGGGAGGGTAGAACGAGAAGGCAATATCCGCTCAAACCCATCGCAATCTTCTTCATTCGTGTGTGAGACTCCAGGGGATTAATGTATTCTTTCCTGGTGTTCCAGATAAAAAGATTGAAGATTTAAGGGGGCAGGTGGTTGTGCGTAAACTTACAGCTTCTATTATCCCGCCTTCTTTAGCTGTACGAGAGAACATCTATTGTATTTTCCCTCTATCACTCTTGGGCCGCCCCCAGTGAGACTAGTGCCTAGTATAAGAAGTATTCCAATATTTTTGCCGGTGATGACAGCACTGTGGCCGTTCTGTAGCTGTACCCATTTAGCCTTTCCTTCAACTCTTCTTTAGGAACTGGAGTTACTTTAGTCATTGTTCATCGTTCGGGAAATACAGTTGTTTTTAAACACAAGTTGCAAATGTGAAGCAATGGCCTCGCTAATCAGGTCTAACTGATTTTTTTTAGCTTAAGCTGCTTCAGAGCATTGCGAAACTTCATCTAGTATTAGTTGATAAATGTGATCATCGACGCACCATTTTTACCACCCGCCCTTGCTAGTCCCTCTTTCACATCCATTGAGCTTGCGTACTTGCTTATAGGCAAACTCCTTAGCATATTCCTCAGAGGTAAACGGTATCCCGTCTTTTAAAATGTTCTCGTGGCACCTACTTTCTTTTTTTGAGTTTGCGTACTTACAAAAAGTCAGTCACGAAGGTCATTCCTGCCTAACATCTCTTAATGGACATTGCACCTACAAGGTTCTCCAGCAATAAGTTCCCGCCTATCATCGCCATAAGGAGATAACGGTGAGGACTGCCCCAAGCTGCTCAGTCGGTCACAGTGCTGTGCGTTGAGTCAATAACTGTTCTACAGTCATGACGAGTGAATTCTTCTGGCTGATTTTGTTCATGAATCTGTAAGAAAGCGTCGCGTGTTCCTTGGAACGCCATTGGTTTAGTTGAGGACATATCCCTGTCGCAGTGCGCACGTCCATTACTGGGTAATTGAGGTTTTCATTTCATCTTTAGACCAGAGCCTCGTCGTCCAGGGTTTCATTTGCATCAGGGAGCAGGTTATGCGCTCTCGCAACCGTCCTGCACCTTTCCGAGTACCTTCTTGTATATTTACGAATAACAAATTATATTGTTATACAAAAGGTGGTGGTGGTTATAGGTGGTTATTTGAAAAAATAATAATTCTCTAATCAATCACGTAGGCTATATTGACATAGTAATTAAATATTGATAATGTGTGTATCGTAATAAATATTAAACGATGTTTGACACCGTTTCTTGATACTTCTAAATCACGGCAATAATATTGTGTTTATGTTATTTGGGGTCTTCGGCCTTTTGCCCGTTCGCCCGTTGATAGGGCGTCCACGTTAATGAAATAAAATGGAATCAAAAACACGCGAAAAATATTTATTTATAAAAAAACAAATGGGACAATTGATGGCCTCGGCTGCTCTAGCAAGCCCTCAATCAATCAATCAAAAATATCTTTATTCAAGTAGGCATATTACAGCACTTTTGAATCGTCAAATTATATTTTTTTTCCACACTCTGATTCTAATATACATCTGATGACGGTACTCAAGATCGGCTTAAAATCTAAAGTTACGAGGGTTCCTTCGCGCCCTGATCCGAGAAGAACCCACAACAAACTCAGTCGGGTTTTTTTTTTTACCATCATCATTACAATAACAAATTAGTTTACTATATTTTAATTAAAATTAGAGCAATTTGTTCACTCCCAAGCGTTTCTATCGTCTAGGTAATCTTGCAACTTATAATACGATTTTTCTATCAACTTTCTTTTAACAAAGACTTTGAATTTATTAATTGACATCTTTAGAACGTCTTGTGGGAGTTTATTATAGAAACGTATACAGTTACCCTTAAATGAGTTGTTAATCTTATGCAGCCTACTAGAATTTATAACAAGTTTGTTTTGGTTTCGTAAGTTATATGATGTACATTCACTCTTTTTATTAAAAGAGTCAATGTTTTTATGTACATACAACAAGTTTTCTAATATATATACGCAGTGAACTGTCATTATGTTAACTGCCTTGAATTTGTTTCTTAGCGACTCTCTTGGACCCATATTGTAAATCGCACGAACGGCCCTTTTCTGCAGCACAAATATTGCATCTATATCAGCAGCATTACCCCAAAGTAGAATACCGTATGACATAATGCTGTGAAAATAGCTGAAATATACCAGTCTGGCAGTATCAACATCTGTCAGACGACGAATTCTTTTAACTGCGTAAGCCGCAGAGCTGAGCCTGTTCGATAGACCACTTATATGGGGCCCCCACTGTAATCTGTTATCTAACGTAATGCCTAAGAAAACGGTACTGTCTACAAGGTCTAGTTCCTCATTATTAAGTTTAACAATGGTTTGCATTTGTTTAACATTAGGCAGACTAAATTTAATACATTTTGTTTTATTTGCGTTGAGCAATAAATTATTAGCTTCAAACCATTGTACCACTTTATTGAGAGAGCTGTTTACGTCGTCATAATTTGTTTGTCGCCTATTAATCTTAAACAACAGCGAAGTATCATCAGCAAACAGAACAATCTCATGATCACCCTTAACAAAGTAAGGAAGGTCATTGATATAAATGAGGAAAAGAAATGGTCCTAGTATGGAACCCTGTGGGACTCCCATTTTTGTCACAGACCCCGCAGAAAGCTTGCCATTGACACAGACCTTTTGCGTTCTATTGGTTAAATATGAACTCATCAGGTCTAATGCTGTGCCCGCGAGGCCATAGTGTCGCAATTTCCCGATCAGGGTTTCATACTGAACACAATCGAAGGCCTTAGACAGATCACAGAAAACGCCAAGCGCGTCACGTGAATCCTCCCAGGCCTCGTAGATATTGAGTAATAACTGTACGCCAGCATCGGTAGTCGAGCGACCTCGAGTAAAGCCAAATTGCTTATTATGTAATAAATTATATTTTTTGAAATGTTTTAGCAACTGGTTCAACATTATTTTCTCAAATATTTTACTAAAGGTTGGGAGAACCGATATTGGCCTAAAGTTACTAGGGTTCGAAGTACTGCCTGACTTAAACATCGGTATTATTTTGCTGTACTTCATTAAGTCAGGAAATACACCACAATCTACACAATTGTTAAAAATTACCGCCATGTCTGGTGCAACGATGTCAATTAATGATTTTACAAGGTTAACTGACAAACCCCACAACCCTTTTTACATTAACCCCGCTCCGCGGTCGGCTGTAACGAGACATGCGATAGATGTCCGAAAAAATCAATGTTGGATTGGCTTTTTTAACGTATAAATGCTATGAAGGTCCATTTTAGACACGTGGATTTCTGTTAAGGCTCACAGTTTTGTATCCTGGGTAGGTTTCACTTTGAAGTTTGTGTTCTTTTTGTAAAACTTATTGAAAAGTTTCAACTTACTATTTATTTAGTTCATTGAAGGATACTTTTTTCTAAATGAAATTATCAGAAGACGTCCTTGAGCTGTTTCTCAATAAGTCCTTTTTTAAAAGAAAGCTAATTGCAAAAGCCTTTTATATTCTTCGCGCCATGTTTTGAGTAGAACCCATAAAAAACTTAGTCAAATCCTTTTTTATCTTCTTTGTTTGTAAAAAAGAAATTTAATCGTTGTTATAGTGATTCCAATACAGGAATGTCTTCAAACACATAAATACGAGGGTGAACCTACTCAGGCTCCGGTTCATATTTAAAATAAAACTTCTTAAATGCTTTCGCTTTTTCAACGTTAATTTGTTTCTTTTTAAATCTGTCTAAATGATTTGTAATCATATAGTTTATTTGAAAATAATAACCTTGTTTTTATCTTTTGCGTTTTAAATATTCGGTTTTGCAAAGTTAGTTTAATAAGTTCATTGAATCACATATGAACTGTTTTCTATTTTATCTGAGTTAAACGTAAGATAAAGATAAACATTAGAGATAAATTACCTCTTACCAGGAGAGCGCTTCCATTTTAGACTGTATCGTCACTTACCATCAGGTGTGATCACAGTCAGGCGCTGACGTCTCAGCAATAAGTACAGTTCATGTTCACATATGACTAAATTCATATGTGATTTATTTTACGTGATTTTTAATAGAAGGTAGTGGAATCGATGTCACGTTATGATAACTTCATACAATAAGAGGTGAAAAAATGCATGTATTATATATGATTCATTCTCTTTTTGCTCTTTATTGTATTTAGGATATGCAGATATAATTCGAAAGACAACACGTGTCTATAAACGTATGAATTTGCACATATATGAATCATGAATTTAAAAAAAGGTGCAAAATATTTTTTGTGTGTCATATATGATTCATTGGACACTTAACCTGTTAAATTGTCTATATTACTTACGCTCTTTCTTTAATATTATCATTAGTTAAACGTCGGAAATAAAATATGGATACATCTAAGAAAAATGCTATAAACGCCTTCTTTTAAACGAAATTTTGATTGAATGCGTTTTATTTAAGTAGAAATATAAATTATTTAAAGGGTAGGCGTATATTTATCCATAAAAATGTCTCGTGAATCAAGTAGAGTGTAAGTAAGTGAAATGATGTTAAGTATTACGTTACTCAATATACCGTACACTTGGAAAACGTCCGCCTGTCATGAGTGTGGTGCTCCTGTAGATACGGCGCACCATACCCTGGCGGAGTGTCCAGCGTGGGCACCCCAGCGGCATATATTGTTGTCGCTGGTTAGAGGAGATCTTTCACTTGAGAGCATAATTGAGGTAATGCTCTCCAGTGAGGTTGGGTGGAGGGCGGTTGCCTTCTTTTGCGAGACCGTCATCTCGTTGAAGGAGGCAAATGGGAGGATACGGGAGCAAGAGGCTGGAGCTTTCCCTCGCCGTCGGAGGAGGCTTGGTGGCAGAAGTCGCACTTATGCACTTCATGCCTCACTCTATTGAGTGGTAGATCTTCATAGTCGGTACCATCCGGGTCACTAGAGTGGAATGCAGTTAGGGAACCTCTAGTGATCTCACTCATGGATGGGGAGGGATCCGCTGGGTTTTAGTGGGTATTCTGTTATCAGTGAGTCCCACACTCCCGATGGAATTAAGCTTTCATCGGGGTGCGTAAAGGCATTTCCCAGCACAAAAAAAAAAACACTTGGAAAACGCTACGTCTATATCTGGTTGAAAGGTGGATCAGTTTTTTCCGATCCAATTAACTTTTACACAACTACGGATCAAAGAAAAAAATGCTTGATGTGCTATAATCATTACATAGTGGGACTAAAAGCGGTCACACTTTGCTTGGTTAACACGTTCACTGCCAAAGGAATTGTCGTAGATTTCAACTTTTTACTTAAAGTAAAAGTCATCACATCAGCCGACTACAGTTAAAATTTCGTCAAAGTATAGACTACAAAGATAGACTGGCTTTTTTTGTACTGGGAGATGCTTTTACGCACTTACCCCGACCTGAATGGGTCAGAAGTGTGGGACTTGGTAAGGGAGGAGGCCTTGTAATACCCACTAAAACCTACCGGAAACGTCTTCATCCGTAATGGACACATGAGAGGTTTAGCTTGCGCATTTTTCTTTGATGCCCCGGATGAGTCCAACAAGTACAAACAAGCGACGTCTAATTCCGCCTCCGTCAATGGTGAGACTGCATTCTCTCAGAAGTGAGAGTTCTCCGCTGAATAGCGCCACCAAAAGGTACTGATGAGGGTCTCAGGCTACGTATTCTGCCACAGTGCGATGCGCTGACGCAATAGCTGCTCCGGTGACTCCTCTCGGCCAATATGGTGCAGCAACTTTCCAAAGCAACCGGTCAGAACTTGCACTACTGGGGACCCGAGGTCTTCCTTCCACTTTTCGATCAAAGCCTGGTCGGCTTGGACTCTGATCCTCCGGACCTCATCGGCCTGCGACTTGAAGCCGATGAGTAGAGTATACCGAAGTGCAGTATCAGCCACATGTCGCTGACACAGCAGAGAAAGTTTTCATGTAATGTAACTTCTATATACAGTGCAGCCCTGGTATACTATACCTGAGATAATACTGGTAGCAAGTATATTTAGAGTAAGGTTTTGTTATATAGACCGTAGGTTTGAATACCATTTTAACTTAACTGTTGCTTAGCATCTAACAAGACAGGCTTATGAAGAATTTGGTGGAAATTGTTGAATTAAATGACGATACGTTATGAAATGGTTACAACTGAGGAATCATTAAATGGAGGCCAACAAGACTTTCTATTCATATTCTGCATAGATTAAAAATAGTTATATATATGATGTGAAACTCTCAAAATGGAAAAATCCCGTCTATTTCCTTTTGAGAGATCGATACACTCCAGAAAGATTTTTTATAATAGGACCAGTAGTTCTTGAGATTAATGCGTTCATGCAAACATGCATCAGCTTTATAATAGATGAAAACAATGTCGATGGCTGTCAATTAGCTAAGTCATGTTGATCCAGTTGATGATAGCTTAGACTTGAGGCTAACGAGTGGCGAGTCACGACGGTGACGTCACGACACTCAGTCCTTCCGGCATTCCATGAACTTAATGCTGACTGTGATCTCACCTGATAATACAGTCTAAGATAGCGCTCTACCCTATGAAATAGTCATTCTTGATAGTTTCTACACAACATCCTATTGGAACTTTAATCAAATCAAATGATTCTTTATTCAAGTAGGCTCAAAAAGCACTTTTGAATCGTCAGTAGTCTGTCCGTTAGTAACAAATCTACCACCGGTTCGGAAAGTTGATTCCGCTGAGAAGAAACCGGCGAGAAACTCAACCGTTACTCCTTTAAACATAGTTTTTGTAGGTTACAATGTGTTTAACTTTCATGTGCAACTGGAAGCAAACATGTTATTTGCTTAAATAATCTTCAATATTATAATATGTTTTGTTTTTGTAATACGAAGTTTTTAACATTTCTTAAAATTATGTGGAGGCAAATTCTGAACTGATTCGGGTACCTTATTGAAAATGCGTATGCTCAACCCGACAAATGATTTCTGAACCTTCTCCACTCTAAAATATGACATTACAAGGTTGTATTTAAGCAGTTTCAACATCTGTACGAGTATACTGCCTTACCTTTCTAACAGCAAATGCAGCTGAACTAAGTTTGCCTTCCAGTCTTAATACGAGCACCCCACTGCAGCCCAGAGTCTGAGATTATTCCTAAGAAGACTGATGGCTGCTCTTTACAAGTGGTGCCGACTAGCGACTGCCGAAACCTCCTACTAGGATACATCTAGACAAAATAGACTTCTTAGGATTACCCTTTTTTAGCTGAGAAACTGTTTTAGGCACAACCGACCTATAGGTTAGCAGATCGAGATTCGGTGAGAGAGGAGATTTCGTAATAACCCATTGAAACGCAGCGGAACCTCCTTTATTTATGAGTGAGGCACTAATTTAACTGGTTTCTCGGATAGGTCCTATTGAGGATTCACGGAGGCAGGAGGGGGTGCATCCACTGCATTCTCCTTTTTTCAATCGTGGGTCTCCTTAAGCACGACTACGGTCTCGCAGAAGAAGCCCACTTCCTCTCACCGGACAGCATCGCATCTAGTATGGTTACCAGCGAGAGGTTGTTCCTAAGATTAAGGTTGCCCTACCGACAATATTACGTCAGCGACGTCATAAATACGGTTAGATCAAAAGTTACATGGCTTTCTTCGAGCCTTTTCATGAGAAGAACTCATAATTAACTCACTCGTTTTTGTTATTTCTAATTATAGCACCGTAGCAATTCTAGTTTCTCTATAGTTATTACTACTCGTTCAGTTTTAGCAGTTTTCATATAAATAATTGACCCTACTTATATCATACGACAATGTTACAAAGTGAACAGCTTTAATATTTTACAAATTAACATAAATTCCTTACAAATATCGCATTAACAAGGCAATTGAATTCAAATAGAATGTCAAGGCTCTCGTGCTTTATTATTGTTCTAAATCAATCTCTTTTAATTGAAATTTAATCGTCCATAAATCCATCTCAAACACTAATTAAAAACATACAAAAGTTTTGTTCGCGCAATAAACTTAGAAAAATATTTAATAAATACTATATCCTATTAATTCAATTTGGAACTAGTTATGTATCGAATGAGAAATGATACCAATTTTAAACATATTCGCGTTCACCTTTATTCACGCATTTGGTCATAAATTTTAGATTTATGAATAACTGGATACTTAAAAAGAAGAATAAAATAACGACAGATTTACCTTCATACGAGGTGTGTTCAGAAAGTTTCGCGAATTTGGAATTTTCGCGGGTTACGTATATTCGAATTTCGAATTTTTTGTGGCGTTATGTTGGTACTCATGTCTCTCACTTATGCCGACAAGCTCGGCCATTTTGAATGTTCATTTAATTGTTGACAGCTGCTTTGCTTGCACGTGTTTTGGATCGTCTTCGATTTTTACCTATTCAAAAAAATGGATCAAAGAACCTGTATCAAATTTTGTGTGAAAAACGAAATTAAGTGCGCGGATGCATTCCGAATGTTGACTGTGGCATACGGAGAAGCTACCTTGGACCGAAGCAACGTTTATCGGTGGTACAAAATGTTCTCAGAAGGCCGAGAAGATGTGAACGACGAAGGTAGCTTTACGCGATACTTTTTGAACACACCTCGTATACACAATACACGAAATATATTCCATATAAATAATGCAATAACTTACAATTATCTATCATAACAAATAATTTTAAATTGTAAAATGGTCTATTAACGAATTATAAAAGGAGTTTATTAAATACCTAGTAGAAATTGTAATTATTCTATTTACAATTGTCTATGAGACATTTTATTAATGAATATGATTAGGATATAATTATAAAATATCTATTGCAAATTGGAAACTGATATTGAAAAGAAACTCTTTTTACATCGCCTCAATTTTTTTAGTCCTTTATCGCATGTCGCATTACAACCAACCACGGCGTGTAGGTAGAGAGAAAGGCCATCGGTTAAGCAGCCAATGGGCTTCGCATCAGCTGTTTTGCTTGCATATGTTTTTTATCTGTAATAAAAATATTTAGTAGAAATTACAATATAGGTCCAAGAGAGTCGCTAAGAAACAAATTCAAGGCAGTTAACATAATGACAGTTTACTGCGTATATATATTAGAATAATTGGCTCTTTTAATAAAAAGAGTGAATGTACATCATATAACTTACGAAACCAAAACAAACTTGTTGTAAATTCTAGTAGGCTGCATAAAATTAACAACTCATTTAAGGGTAACTGTATACGTTTCTATAATAAACTCCCACAAGACGTTTTAGAAATGTCAATTAATAAATTCAAAGTCTTTGTTAAAAGAAAGTTGATAGAAAAATCGTATTATAAGTTGCAAGATTACCTAGACGATAGAAACGCTTGGGAGTGAACGAACTACTCTAATTTGAATTGAAATATATTAAACTAACATGATATTGTAATGATGATGATAACAAAAAAAACCAGAATACCCGACTGAGTTTGTTGTGGGCTCTTCTCGGATCGGGGCGCGAAGGAACCCTCGTAACTTTAGATTTTAAGTCGTTCTGGAGTATCATCATCAGACGTACATTAGAATTAGAGTGTGGAAAGGAAAAGAAAAAACAAAAATTTGACGATTCAAAAGTGCTGTAATATGCCTACTTGAATAAAGATATTTTTGATT
>JACTOM010000930.1:296421-308090 GCA_015832385.1 Elymnias hypermnestra | reverse complement strand
TCCAAGGTAGCTTCTCCGTATGCCACAGTCAACATTCGGAATGCATCCGCGCACTTAATTTCGTTTTTCACACAAAATTTGATACAGGCTCTTTGATCCATTTTTTTGAATAGGTAAAAATCGAAGACGATCCAAAACACGTGCAAGCAAAGCAGCTGTCAACAATTAAATGAACATTCAAAATGGCCGAGCTTGTCGGCATAAGTGAGAGACATGAGTACCAACATAACGCCACAAAAAATTCGAAATTCGAATATACGTAACCCGCGAAAATTCAAAATTCGTGATATTAGAATCAGAGTGTGTAAAAAAAAATATAATTTGACGATTCAAAAGTGCTGTAATATGCCTACTTGAATAACGATATTTTTGATTTGATTTGATTTTATTACTTAAATGTTGTGCAATAAACAAGAATTAAACGGTAAAATACCTAGGTGAAATTGTAAATAAATATTACCTGCAACTGTCAATTATTATAATTGATGAAATACCTAGTTGAAATGGTATATAAATATTTTTAATCTGTAGCTGTCAATCGGAGGTGCTTTATCGAGTCCGCGTCGTGTTCGGTTACGGCCGGTTAATACCCAGTGGCGTGAAGAAAAAGACCCACTTACCGTATTATCACATTCCGGCCGCGCGGTTACGTAAAGCTCGCCTTTAAATATATTGACCTTCTGTGGTACCGTTCGGTTTGCTTATAATCCGTCGACGACGTGAAAACGTTCGATGATGAAGCAGATTTCTGAAATAGAATTACTCCGCATCACGTTCATTCATAAGTATTTCCAAGCACGTTATTTTTAACCATCGTCCGTAGGCACTGGAATAATTAGACACTGCTTTTTAGAATAACTCAGTCCACGATGATATACAACGCAAAACAGTTTTTTTTTGTCAATTAAGCATTTATTTTGCAAAATGAAATTAATTATTAATATATTACATACAGTTCACAACTATTAATTGAGACTATCCATGGTTAAAATTCTCTACCCTACAATTACTAATCTATTTAATTTTAAAAGATGTTAATACAGTCTTTTAATTATCAATCCATTAATTTAATTCATTGTCATTATGTGGAAAATTTATACAGCGCCTTGTATTAAAAGCTTATATTAAAGATTCCTGTTTTTCTATCTACGTAATGAGTTCGTGTAAAACTTTCATAGTAATAGATTTTTTTATATATTACTGGTTGACCCGCTAAAATTCGTACCGCCTCAGAAACAATAAATAACTTAACTCTCAACTTAAGTAAAATATATGGTCAAAACTTAAACGGAACTAAAAGAATCAAAATAACGAGATTTTACGCCCAGATTATGTAATGCCAAAATATGTCAAATATTACAGTTGCGATCAGAAATTGTTCGTTGTCAATGTCAAATGTCAAAAACAGTAATCTTGAAAATTTAATTTGGTTTCTGAACGACAGGACGAACATCAAACGTTTTACATTAAAAAAAGAAATTGAAAAAGCTTCACTTTTAAAAGCTTCACTTTTAAATTAAGTCGATTTCTAAAATATTTTTTAAATTGAATTGATTTCTAAAGCGAAATTTTTGTTTTTACTATTAGTATTTTTTTTTTACATTAAAAGATGAATAACCTTTTAAACCGCCACTGCACTTCCACAAATAATTAAAAAAAGCAAACATGAATACATAACACTCGTGTTTTTAATATACGTGTCTTAAAATCGGTTAGTGTTACTGTAGTCGAGAAATGTAATCGAACATTCTAGTATAACTTTAAACTGGCATTAGAAAGTACATCTTTACATTTCGGGACTGCTTATTAGTACCCACTAGCCTTGAATTGAGCATCGGTCTAACCTAGTTTACTTTTTGAATTGCTTACAAGTTAAAGCTTGAATGTTATCTGATACGATGGCAAATAATACAATCTACGACAGTTTACAGTTGTTTACGACAGCTGCCTCATTGGTCTAGTGGTTAGCAGGTTCGGCTACAGACATGAGGTCCTGGATTCGAGTCCCAGGTCGGGCCAATTCGAAATCGATATTGAGTTTTCTATTAAGATTTTCTCAACATTTGCCCGAAGTTGGGAAGTTGGCGGTGTGATCCACCCCCGTGGCTCGGAGAGCACGTTAAGCCGTCGGTCCTGCGCCTGATCTCGGGATTTCCGTCACATCGGACTATGAGAGTGAGGGAATAGAGAGTGTACTTGTGTACTATGCCTGCCAATCCGCAGTGGAGCAGCGTGGTGGGTCTATGCTATAAAAACCCCTTTCTCATATGAGTGAGGAGGCCTGTGCCCAGCAGTGGAACATTAATGTGCTGCTACTTACTTAATGTATTTAAATACAAGTTTTATTTGTTTTTTTCTAATTGAATAAGAAAAACCCTTCGATATCCTACACTTACATTACACGTACACATATGCGATTAGACCTTTTATATCCTTAGTTATATATTATTATTAGTTGATCCTTCAAACTTCGTACCGCCTCAAAATCAATAAATAAAGGCTCAATGATAACTGCAGAATGTTTCACACGACCTTCACGCCCAGATTCCCGCCACAGTGTGTAAAATGTAATTGCGATCAGAAATCGTTAGTTGTCAATGTCAAAGACAAATGTATTCTTTTAAATTCAATTAGATTTCTGAACGACAGTACAAAAAAACATCAAAAGTTTCACATTCATAAATTAAATATAAAGTTCACTTTTAAATTAACTCGATTTCTAAAATACTTTTAAATATAATACATTTCTAAACGATTAGGACGGACATCAAATGTTTGACAGGTAAGACTGGTTTGTAAGGGAAAGCGAAATTGTTGTTTTTACTATATTCCAAGCAGTTTTTTCATATTCACTTACCTTTTAAACTTTTTTCAATTCAATTCAATTCAAAATCCGGAGTTCTCGGAGTTTAGCGAGACTAATGAACAGCAATTCTTTTTATACATAAGGTTTTTTATATTGTCAACTGATCTGTGTGTTTGTGAAATAAATAAAAGACAAAACTTTACACTGTTAAAAATCGATCCCGATTCTAGCGATTTTTCATACCATTTCAGAAGAGCCATCGAAACATTTCCAATGTAATTTCACACTTTTTATACAGTTTTTTTTATAAACTGTAAATTCAGCTGTTAACATAGTTTACACATTTAAAATTGCGACTCTTCGGTCGTTTTATGTACGATAGAGATCACATTGGTAAGGTAAGAGTGAGTCAAGTTTAAAAATATGTTATCACTGAATTTTTTAAGAGAAACGAGGACTGTAGACAAGATGACATTCTAAGTACGCTAACGCCTGTAGAACACTTTTTTGTACACAGAATTGTATGGGAATGACGTGTAATATCGATATGTCACGTCACAACAAATTGTAATGCTCTAGTGTTCAACGTAGCGTTATCGTACTTAGAATGGCATCTTGAATAGGGGACAGTACGATCATGAATGATTATTGCGTATTTTTAAATATGTGTATATGTACTACATTATATCGTCTTTAGTTCTTGTATTATAATGTTTTTGACTTTTCTTGTTATAAGTATTTAAGTTTACCCGCGCCTATACTCTCACGTCACATTAGAGATATAGAGAGATCAAATATGATTTACATAAAAAGGTTATAGTGAGTCAAGTTTAAAAGCCAATCATATGATATTACGGAATTTTTTACAACGTCTTGATAGGAACCATTCTGCCATTTAACAGTTTACGGAGCGCACGCAATTGAAGCTCTCAAGTGGCATCAAAATTCCAGTTTTTGCAATAACACGCCATAACTTTCCTTGATAAATGGGGTATCCAACACTGTAACCGTTTGACAATTCAAACCAGTTATTCTTGAGATCAAAGCCTTCATCCATATAAAATCGTTTTGTTTTAAACAGGGTCTCTCAAACGGACGCGAACCCCGAGAGGTTTCGGACGAGACCATAAATTCTAGTTTGAGTCTTAAGCATTATTAGAAATATTCGAAGATGAAACTCATCAAGCAGAATTAAAAAGCGTATCTTTGTTAAATTTTTATGGTGCTGGACAGGCAGAGTATCCGAAATATTCACGCAAAGCGGTGAATTTCCCTTTACTCGTTGCTATCATATATTTATTAGGGGTGTGCAAATAATTCGTACTTACGAATTATTCGTAATATTAATATTCGATTCGATACTCGAATAGAATAATTCGAAAAATTTAGAGTGATTCCAAAAAAAATATTTGTAAACTATTAAATGATGAGGAAATTTTCAAGTATTTTTAATTCAGGATTTCCTACGTTCAATATTAAAATATAAATTTAACAGTCTTTTTAACATTTTATTCAAACCATGAAATATATTTACACAAATAGAACAATTATTAAAGATTTTTATTTTAAAGAGAATGAAATAATATAAATTATATGGTAGCAAATACAGTATTCTAAAAAATACAACAATTTTGTTTAAATATAATAAATACGACACTGAATCGTTTATCAGATAAAATGTTATCTGCAGTGGAAAATAATCTTTCACTTGCTCTTGCGGAATCTCATGCCAATATTACCATCTAGATCATTTATGGTAATGACAGAATTGAAAATGAGCAACTGTACTGGCTAATTCATTTTGAAACGAAAAGTATATCATTCATAAATATATTGATACACAACTTAAATTATTTAAATAGAGAAGAATTGTAATTCTTCGATTCGATTTTTTCGAATCGATTATCGACTCGATTTGAGCGATATTTGCACACCCCTAATATTTATGTGACAGTAGTTTTGATCATGATAAAAACTAATTGGTGCCGATTCAGAATTAAAGTTAAAATTGTACAATTTGCGACAAGAAACGATACTAACAACGCATACATGTCAAAACAGATATTTCTTTGACTTGGTGTTTTGCTACCTTTTATTGAAATAGAAACCTTATTTCCTTTAACAGTCAATTTGGGAGGAGGGAGGGACTTAATCAGTAAGTTATTGGTTGTCATCTGTAAATTTAACTAGGGTTTTGTGTTGGGAAGAAGAACTTCCACCGGCGACTGAGAGAAGGTTAGTATCAATGGCGTGAACTTCTCTTATCGTCAGGTGGAAGAATACTTTGAGGGAGCCCGTCGCCGGACACCGTACAATTGAGGCGGTTCACCCTGTCCTCGAACTATGGGTGAAAAGATCCCATGGGGTGTTGTCTTTCCATCTCACACAGGTCCTCTCGGGGCACGGTTGCTTCGGGAGGTACCTGTGTCGAGTGGCAAGGAGAGAACCAACGGAGGAATGTTACGAGTGTGGCGCGGTGGAGGACACTGCTGAACACACACTCGCTGCGTGTCGGCAGTGGGCTGACTAACGAGCAGCACTCGTGGCAGTAGTCGGAAACGACCTTTCTCTACCCGCTGTGGTTAACGTCATGGTAGGTAGGGAAATCTGTTGGGAGGCGATAGTCTCCTTCTGTGAAAATCTGTCTCAGAGAGGTGGATGGAGACGCTTCCGCCATGCGTAGGAGGAGGCCGGGGCTAAGACGGGCGGCCCATGATCGATGTCTGCCCCTTAGGGTTAGCTTGTGGTAACAGGTACGAAGCCTGTTGCCCCAAAGCGAGGGAAGACAGGTGACATGTCGAGTGCTCCGGGCATGCCATCCGAGCGAAGGAGTTTTGTCGGGGGGAGCCTTGTAAGGCACATCGTAGGCGGGAGTGCGGACGTATTCCGATCCCGTGCTTTCGCCAGCGAAAGTAGGGAGGTCTCAACGAGGATTTCCTGACGTTAAAAAAAATAAACTGGGGTTTTGTGTAGCCAAAAGTTTGAGAAACCCTGCTGTATAGTATAAGTCGATTGCACATATTTTTATACAGTTTTATTTGTAATAACAGGTGTTAAAATACATTAAGCATTAAAAATCGGTTCCGAGTTGATACCTGAATCCAATTTCTCCATGCTCATCAGCACTTGCGCAATCAACTTCGGTGGAACTATAAAAAACGTCTATAGAAGTGAACGTCTTCGACATTTCCTCGTAAAAACTGTAGTTTTTGCAACCGAAACAAATATAGCCTAAATGGTTTAATGTGTATTTTAAATTTAATGGATTTGTGGTTGTTACGCTTCGCTTCGGTTCTTCTATTTTAGTTATATTATTTTTTCTTATCATATAATAGAAATCGAGTTATAAAATCACGTATTTATGTTATTTTACAAGTGACGTTTAAAAACATTTTTTTAATTGTTAAACTGAGATTTTAATTGACAGTTAAGTGATGATACTGTTGACTTTCGGCACGCTTTTACTGGTAGGTGGTAACTAGCCATGACAGCGGTATTAGAAATGTATTTAAATCATTAAGGCTTTTAGTTATCTATTTACGTAAACATACTGCAATTATAACTGCCTCATTGGTCTAGTGGTTAGCATGTTCGACTACAGACATGAGGTCCTGGGTTCGAGTCCCGGGTCGGGCCAATTCAAAAATCGATATTGAGTTTTCTATTAAGATTTTCTCAATATTTGCCCGAAGTTGGGAAGTTGGCGGTGTGATCCACCCCCGTGCCTCGGAGAGCACGTTAAGCCGTCGGTCCTGCGCCTGATCTCTCTCCGGTCGTGTCGGATTCCCGTCACATCGGACTATGAGAGTGAAGGAATAGAGAGTGCACTTGTGTACTATGCCTGCCAATCCGCAGTGGAGCAGCGTGGTGGGTCTATGCTCTAAAAACCCTCTCTCATATGAGCGAGGAGGCCTGTGCCCAGCAGTGGGACGTTAATGGGCTGCTACTTACCTTTACTGCAATTATAGTCAGAACCGAAGCCGTTAATAAAAAATGTATATTAGGCATCCAGGGAGAAAAATAGGATGTTTTCGGTTGCGAAGTTTTGTCTGAAGGTGAAAATCGCGAGTGAGGATTTCCACCGGGGTGAAAAGTTCGACGTTTTCGAGTTGACTTTTAAACCTGTAATTAAAAAATGCCGGGAGGAAGAGAAAGTTAGCCGTATGCGGATCAGTGGAATATAACCGGGAGAGAATGACGCACTTTTCTCCCTCATATAGAGGTCGAAAACTTAACTTTTCATCCCACAGTAAATACTAGTATTGAAAATAGGAGGCTCTGTGGTCCAAATGTTAGTCTTAGAAGATAAAATAAGGTATAAAATATTTTTTGGACGTTCTTAAACATCTCTCGGTTTTCTTAACGGATTTTTAAAACATTTATATTATTAGAGAGCCTTTAAAAATAGCTTAGGTTTCAAGAATAATTCTGTCCAGAACACCTTTATCTAATAACTATAAAAGTTAACTTTGTAAATATTGTCATAGGTAATATAAATGTATAAACGTGACATATAAATAAGTTTTTAATAGTTTGTTTACATTTTGCCTCACGATCTGGTTTGGCAGCCTTGTTGGCGTAAAGGTCCTTGTTTCATTTAGGAAGTCCCGGTTTCGACTCTCAGCTGTAAAGTTAGAAATCTTATCTAAGCCTGGATTCATGTGAGGCTTTGGCCGTTGATACTGCGAAGTATACAAATTGCTAGTTGCAGAAACCATTAAAACGTTACTATCTTAGACTGTATCATTGCATATCATCAGATGAGATCACATTCAAGCCTTTACTTGCATTTCATAACAGCCGTAGCCAAGACAATCATACTGCCAATAAAAAATGTAATTGTATGATGCTGTATAGAAATCGTTTAGAGGTAAATTACCTCATACCAGGTTGGCGTGTTAATGATGGTTTAATTAATGTTAGCACATGAGAGAGGGACAGTCTTTTTATGGCACGAAAAGAGGAAACTTTGAGATATAATTTAGAAGAAACCAAATATAGTTTTACTTATCTCAGCAAATTAATTGAGACTTTTATAATAATAAATACCAAACGTTACTCTCTCTCTTTTTATATCTCCCTCTCAACTCAATTAATAAAAATAATAGTATATTACGCACTTCGGATATTATTTATATTTTCAGTTATATAAGTTATTGATCATAAGAGTAAATTATATAACACTCTCGTCACGAATTCACCAGCTTACTCCTCAAGTCTAGCGGGCGTAAACAAGTTTCACTGTAAGAGATGACATATAATACACCTAGGGGCGAAAGTATGATATTGCTGCCTGCGTGATAAAAAACACGGATGGCAATGCCATGCTGTCCACCCGTGGGGCGTATATAATCTTTCATCAGACCGGGATCGAAAGTTCGATAAAAATGTTATATTATTTACATTTATAGTTAGATTTTGAATCGATTGTAAAGCGTGTTTAATCAAGTTGTACAAAACTGTTGTCTGGTAAATAAGTTACTTAAAAAATTAATTCAAAATGATATATATGTAACCAAAAAGCTCTCGCAGCGTGGCCATATGGGTACAGTGTCTAATTTATTTTGTATCTTTCCAGGTAAATGGAATTTCATCAGCGGGATCTGCAATTACAATGTTGGGCAAGTTATTTGCAATATAGTTCATCGTCCGATTAAACCGTCGCTATATTTTTTTCTCTGTAGCGAAGTTTCTTTACGTAGATCGCTTTAATTATTTATAACTGTGTTGAAAGTTATAATAGAATCTATCTGGCGTTGATATACTTGGAATTTTGACGCTTTAGAAGGAAAGGCTCAGAGTGACAGATGCAAGTTTACAATTTACCATATTATACCTTCGTCTATGGCACATCTATAGATTTAGAAAAGGCTTACGATCGAGTTGTGAGGAATGAGCTGTGGTCAACGTTATCTACTGTGGGGTGAGAGGTAATCTGATTCAAGTATTGAAGTCTCTCTATGAGGGTTCTAGTGCTGGTGTCTGAATAAACGGGGCGTACACGGAGTGGTTTCCTGTCGAAAGAGGAGTTCGACAGGGATGTGTCGCGTCATGGCTGTTTGACCTATTCATGGATAACTGTTTGACAGATTTAAAAGACATGTATGGGTTAAGAATGAATGAATTACTCATCAAATGTTTACTCTACGCTAATGATCAAGTAATACTTGCGTCATCCGCTAATGAGTTACAGGAGATTGTAAATATTATGAATGAAGCTTTGAAAGAGAAAGGAATGAAAGTGAATGTAAACAAAACAAAAGTTATGCTTTTTGAAAGAGATGAATCTATGATGACTGGCAATATTTTGATAGATGGGGAACAAGTGGAAGAGGTGAAAGAATTTGTATACCTGGGATCTAAATTTACAAAGGATGGAACATGTGAAAGTGATATTGAAGGGAGAGTGAATGCAGGGAATATGGTAAATGGTGCCTTTATGAATGGCCAGACCGGCTGTATATGCAGAAGTGTTGGTGCCAACACTTATGTATGGAGGTGAAAGTTGGGTATAGCAGCAGAATCATAATCATAAGTAAAATAAATGCGGTAGAGATGAGAGCGTTGAGAAGCATGAGTGGATTAAAACTGAGTGACAGAGTAAGAAATGGTGTGATAAGAGAACGTTGTGGTATAAAAGAAGATGTAGTGACTAACATTGAGAAAGGCATGCTTAGATGGTTTGGGCACGTAGATAGAATGAATGAAAGGAGACTGATAAAAAGGATTTATGAGTCAAGAGTGAATGCGAAAGTTGGAAAGGGAAGACCAAGGCGAACGTTCCTGGAACAAATCCATTTTATTTATTTATTTATTTATGCACCACTTAATAGTAAACTAATATGATGTTGTAATGATGATGATAAAAAAAAAAACAGAATACCCGACTGAGTCTGTTGTGGGCTCTTCTCGGATCAGGGCGCGAAGGAACCCTCGTAACTTTAGATTTTAAGTTGTTCTGGAGTATCGTCATCAGACCTATATTAGAATTAGAGTGTGGAAAAGAAAAGAAAAAAAAAATTTGACGATTCAAAAGTGATGTAAAATGCCTACTTGAATAAAGTAATTTTGATTTGATTTGATTATGCTTGGTATTATTTCATTCTATACTAAAAAATAGCGCCATTATTAACTGATTAAGGCGGTGTTGTTATTATAAATGTTAGGACCGATCGGAAGGCAATATTTGGGGCTTTATTAAGTAATATGTGATTGAGTGCTCGCTTGCAATTTTGATATGTAACCGAGGCGCACGAACTAATAGTCTTCATAGCCGAAGAAGCCGTAACTAATTGGAGAAGTAACTAACTTTCAGATCGTTCTAATTTCCTAATAATAATTGCCAACGCGAGATTTAAAAGCAAACATTGCATCGCTCGAGGCCGAGACTGTTTCATTTCAATGTCCATTTTTTATGAGATCAAAAACTAACACCTCCAGTGTTTAATCTACTGCGAGGACTTTACAGAGATATAGAAAACAATTGTACTTTTTGTACGGTTGACCTAGATTATGTGACCTTGCTGGGTGATTTCCTCCTGGGCAGATTTAGGAAATTGAATTTTCTTAGTTGTTTGAGCCTGGATTGGGGAGAGGCTTCGGCCTTGGCTTGTTACCACTCTACCAGCAAAGACGTGCTGCCAAGCAACACCTTGCTTTCCAGAACTTTATATAGCTTACATTCTATTAAATAATATAACTAAATACATTAACTTGATAAAGATTAACACGGTATCTTATAACTTACCAGTTACCGCATTTAACGTGACAATTTTCTTAGAAGATAAAATGGATATAATGTTGAATCCTTATGAGATATGTATATGCCATATGAGACTATTTTGTAGATCTATAAAAGAGGAATTATGCCACTATACATTGTTTTTTCATATCTCAAAGGAATTAAGCAGAGTTTTAGATTCAATTTCCCAAGCGGCGTGTTTTTTTCGATACATTCAACAATCGTTATATTTCGCCAAATTTACATAAAATTTTATGATATTAAACAAATCTTCCTCGTGAATTATATCTATTCTTTATCTATTAGTGAAAACTATATGTAAATCTGTTCATTGCTTTTTGAGAGTTTTGCCAATAGACAGAGGATTTGTATTATTACTTGATGTTGCGTTATTTACTTTGTCGGATAAGTCTAAGCATCAGGTGTTTAGAAAATCACCTTAGAATTATTTAAAGCACGCTTGCTTGTATAACAATTCTATTAAGGGATTATAGGCTGTATTTTTATGTAATTTACGTGTGCAAATAGCCTGCATATTTATGTCCTACATAACTAACAGTTGATGCGATAAAATGAAAGCTGTGCTATACAGAACATAACGATGTCATGATATGGAGACCATATCTTTATCCATAGTTAGAACAATTATTAACATAATTGATCATACATTATATATAATTGATAATAAAATAACTTAAATGTGTGTGTCAAAGTACGGCAACCTTCCCCTCTTTAATCGCTGATATCTCCTAAGATATCCATTTTATTGAAACTCTATTGAAGGCAATTTTGATCTACATGAAATATATTCAATTGAATAAGTAACAACACTAGTATTAAATAACATACATACATACATAGCATCACGCCTCATTCCCATAGGGGTAGGCAGAGACAACATCCTTCCACTTGCCACGATCTTTGCATATCTCCTTCGCATCTTTCATTCTCATTATACCTTTCATACAAGTTCGTCGGTTTAGAGTACTCTTGACCTGGCCGTTATTTAAAATGTCCTGGATTTGGTCCAGGAACGTTCGCCTCGGTCTTCCCCTTCCAACTTTCGCATTCACTCTTGACTCATAAATCCTTTTTGTCAGTCTCCTTTCATTCATTCTCTCT
>JACTOM010000930.1:274343-294492 GCA_015832385.1 Elymnias hypermnestra | reverse complement strand
GTAAGTAGCAGCCCATTAACGTCCCACTGCTGGGCACAGGCCTCCTCGCTCATATGAGAGAGGGTTTTTAGAGCATAGACCCACCACGCTGCTCCACTGCGGATTGGCAGGCATAGTACACAAGTGCACTCTCTATTCCTTCACTCTCATAGTCCGGTGTGACGGGAATCCGACACGAACGGAGAGAGATCAGGCGCAGGACCGACGGATTAACGTGCTCTCCGAGGCACGGGGGTGAATCACACCGCCAACTTCCCAACTTCGGGCAACTATTGAGAAAATCTTAATAGAAAACTCAATATCTATTTCGAATTGGCCCGACCCGGGACTCGAACCCAAGACCTCATGTCTGTAGTCGAACATGCTAACCACTAGACCAATGAGGCAGTTTATCTAGTAAAGTAGAAAAACATATTTCGATTGATTTATGTAACCATTGCTTCAAGTATAGTTATATTATAGTACAGGACTAGCTAAGTCGTAGGATTCCATAACGGGTCCCATAACGGTGCCGAGGTTGTCGCGTGCGTAGCATTTCGTGATCAACATACCACGAAGAATAATGCAATATTTTAACTTATTTATAATTTAATAAACCTATTTTATTGCTGACAGTTTAGCTGTACTGTGATCTCAAGGGATGGTAAGTGATGAACATGATAGACAAGCGGGCTCGGGTAGTAAAAAGTAATTTTCCCTGTGGATCGCTCGCTCCCCACCGTCTTTAGATTAATGGTAAGCAGCGAGAGGGTAAGGTGTGCTATGCTCTTCTTCTGCTAGGATGTCATGATGCGGAAGGAGATGGCGAAACGGTTAAGGGGGGCTAACGACAGCTTCGACCGTTCGCAGAAGGACGCGAGAGGCCCGTTGGCCAACAATGAAAGGTCCCGCGAAGCGGTTGATGAAGTCATCCAGGTGCTCCAGGCAAGCAACCTTCGGAGTAAGCTTTTGGTCATTAACCGAACACATAGCTGGTGGAGTTGCATCTGTCAATTGCGTTCTCGTGACATCGTTTCCGAGTGATGTAGGAGCACCGCTGGGTTTAAGCCAGTATGAGTCCGGCATAACCTGGAACATCCTCCCGAGTATCCACGAGGATTTACCAGTGTTAAAAAAAGAAGGAATAAGTTATTTACCTGTTGGTTTCAATGCAGAATTTGCTAGACAGCACGTCTTTGCTAGTAGGATGGTAAGTAGCCACGCAATTTCGTAAAACTTAAACAAAACAATACAGAAACGTCTTGTAATATAAACTAAATCATTTCAAACTGTTATTTTAACCAACGTTATTGTAATACATGAATTCGTTTATATATTTCATAATACTGCTTCTTAAACACATAAAAAACGTGTAGAAACTGATCTTTTGCTTTGACTTGAATAAAATTCTAAATGAAAGTAGAATTTTATCGAATATAAATTTATTTGAATTTAAAGATGATAAACTAGTCATACTTGAAATAATAGTCAGCTGGTAAGGGACTGTCTGCAAAAGGTGATAATAACGCCCAATACCATTTTACACCGAAAACCTTTATACAATTCCTTTTCATAGAAATCCACTGGAATCCACATTTCTGTCTGTACTCGTGTGATGTCACTCCATATAGCACATTCGACATGTGGAAATAAAACAGTCCGCCAGACCATATCACCAATCCCAAGTTCAAAAACAAGAAAAACACGTACACATCCTTAACACTAAACGGCTCCGGTATCATATGCCGTAGTAACGGATTTAAAATTCTAAACGCAGCCAAATAAAGACCTTGATCCTCGAATTTTAATGCAACGTAATAATAGTTGTAATAAAACGAATAGATCATGGAAATGAATATGTATCCGAGGTACATGACGTAGTACCTTTGGTTTCTTAAACCGATGCATCTGGAGAAGAACACGCAGTGATGGTCACGTCGCAGTATACAGATATCACAGGTCTTACAGTGCCAGGCTTTTAAAGGTCTTTGGATTTTGCATCTATCACAGTAATCGCTGTCCCCTGACATCTTTACTTTGTTGTCTATCATTATACTGAAGAACATGTTCCCAACGACGTTTACGAAGCAAAATGTTGAACAAATGATGTGTATCATATGTTTTATAAAGCCCATTTCGTATGTTTTTACGATAATAGGTCTTATCACTGTCATTTGAAATATAAAAAAGCACGGTGTTATCACTAGAACTAGTGAATAGCAAATAGCCTTTTCAATAGCTTTAGCACAATTTCTTTTATCAATTCGAAGTTTTGTCATCTTGTGGATTATTAAATTATAATTTATTTTATCCTCTTCTGCTTCTTCTTTTATTTGTTGCTTTTCGTCAACCTCTTCTAATCTTACCTATATAATTAATTTCGGTCGTTCTCGATTTCTTCCATTAACAAACCCATCGGTTTTAATGCGAGATGACACATTTCATTCTAAATATTGTCTTTACTTCAATCTTAGTCAACAAAAGAAGTTTTCATATAAACGTTATGAAAATACTATGTACCTAGTCATTGTTTTAGAGTCTTTTGATATCCCCCCGACAGTGGTGTCTCTTGCCAGTGATGAGGATGATGTGGCTACTCCTCCTTCCATCACAGATGGAGAGGTGGAAATGATCCTCCAGCGTTTAAGGACCCGAAAAACCGCGCTCGGCCTAGACGGTGTCCCAGGCAAGGTTCTATTCCTTGCACTACAATACCTGAGTGGATGGCTTCGGGCACTCTTCAATGAGTGCCTAACTGCTGGACAGTTCCCGAAGACTTGGAAAGTTGGACAGTTATGCCTATTGCTGAAAGGAGACCGTCCGTTAAGTTCCTCGAGCGAATAAAGGCCGATCGTCCTTCTAAAAGAAGTTGGCAGGGCATTCGAAAAGATCCTCGCTACTCGCCTCACCCAGCACCTAGAGGGGGAAGGGCTGGGTCTTTCACTCTCAGTTTGGTTTTCGTAGAGGCCAATCTACGATCGATACCCTGGAGAACCTAAAGAGCCTCACAGCGGAGGCAGCAAACAGAGGAGCGGTAATCCTGACGTTTTTCGTGATGCTACTCGCGTAGTTCCCAATCCAATGGAAAGGAATATTTGTGCCCAATTATTAAGGTAATCGGGCTAATATTCAGCCAGTGAGGAGTTTTGCTTTTAGATATACACTAGTTGTTCTCCGTGGCGTTTTTCGCATAGTCTATATCGAATCCCATGGTCAGTAGTTGTAGATGTAGCAGTAAATTATCATTTTCCTCTTATTAACCCTGATAGCATATGGGATATGTTCCTTGTTCCTGTATTTTTAAGTTGGAAGAGAGAACCAGCGTCGCCGACAGCAGCTTTCGGCGACGCTTTGGCAGGTTACAAGTTCCACCCACACACTTACATAACCACACCCACGAGATCATATATCTGCCAGGGCCAGGTAGGTGCAAAATCATTCAAATCTGTTCGACCCCTCTGGAATCTCTCGTATAATTTCTCCTCCCGCCGTCTACAGTGATCGAGGCTACCTTCACCACTATGGGCCCTGGTGATCCTTGGTAGGGTCACGGCCGGCGTGAACACAGCCCTATAGTTTCGTAGATAGAGAATGGAACAGATCAATCGATGTGCCAGTTGTTGTCATTTGTATCTTACATTTTGGTTTACATTTCGTTTCAAGTATTCATTATGTATTAGAATAATTTTCTAGAATAATTGTTTCCCCGAGATATAACAATATTGAGGGGAGACGAATCCAATAAAAACGTGATCATTAAATTCCATCCAGATGAATTTGAGTTATGAATGGTGTAACAAATTCTACTTTGTTTTATTTATCGATTTTTTGACAAAGCATGCGTATAAACAGACATATAATGTCATAACAAGTAGTAATCGATACATCAATTACACTACTCGCCGGTATTGCACTTGCATAATGGTAATTGTTGAATCCGATGCGTTTCCCGGATTTCCGCGCTGCAACACAGCATCTGATAGCAATAAATGTAATGCATCCTGTTATTATAACTTCAATTATGTATTGTTACTCGTTACCTATCGCCCAGTGTAAAAGTATTTATAAAATGATTGATTATATAACGGTTATTCAATCGTTACTGTGTGACAGCCAAAAGTGCAGCTCGTAATTGGTCTGACTGTCTTATAATTAAGACACTGTACTTCACTGTAAATCTCAGCTGGTAGTAAGCGATGATCCAGTCTAAGATGGATGGTTGATAAACAGCAAAGACGTAAGCGTTTCAATACGATGCTGTGTAGAAAACATTAAAATTACGTCTTAACAAGTGCCCTGTCGTGTTAAACTGCATCGTCACTTAACATCAGGTGATATTTACAGTAAAGTGTTAACCTGTTAGTAAAAAAAAATGAAATTTGCGTGTGTACAAAGTATACATGTCAGAAGTGAAATCTTGTTTAAATTAATGCAAATTCAAAACTTCAGATTTCCGAGACTTAGTGGGAGGAAAAAGGAAGATCTGGTTAATGGTTATTAAAATAATTTATTGAAGTCTCAAATGACGAATTGTAAATAAAAATGCCACGTGATATTTGTAAATATTAAAACGACGTAACCTTCAAACCAATTAGCATAAAAACGCTTCACATCTTCGTGACGCTAATTAAAGTTAAATTAGTTAGTTTTAAGACACTACAATACGTGTTTTAAGAGCTGATGGATGTTATGGTCGCTGCCATATTGGCCTTGGCTATTGTTTCGAGAGCTTTCGTTTAAGTCCAACCCCGAGGCTGGCTATAATACGACATGCGACTGTTAGCGATGTATTATTACCACTTCCTTTTGAAGTTAACTGTGATTGATGGAGCTATTTTTTGAGTGGGGAGTTTTACAAGATGGTATAAGTGATGGTGGCACATTAGAGAGAAATTCTATTTATTGCATGAGAAGATTAAAGTGCGAGATATATTTGTGCATAACGGGAAAATACTATACCATGCCATGACTGCCTCATTGGTCTAGTGGTTAGTATGTTCGACTACAGACATGAGGTCCTAGGTTCGAGTCCCAGGTCGGGCCAATTCAAAAATCAATATTGACTTTTCTATTAAGATTTTCTCAATATTTGCCCGAAGTTGGGAAGATAGCGGTGTGATCCACCCCCATGCCTCGGAGAGCACGTTAAGCCGTCGGTCCTGCGCCTAATCTCTCTCTGGTCCTGTCGGATTGCCGTCATATCGGACTATGAGAGTGAAGGAATAGAGAGTGCACTTGTGTACTATGCCTGCCAATCCGCTCTGGAGCAGCGTGGTGGGTCTATGCTCTAAAAACACTCGCTCCTCGGAGTGAGGAGGCCTGAACCCAGCAGTGGGACGTTAATGGGCTGCTACTTACTTACTTACTTTACTATACCATATCTTACGAAATTGAGCACTTCAATACGATGACTGACGGAAAAATAACAGGTTTTGGATAAAAAGTGTCATTTTAAATAATGATGCCAATGAGGCTGCCAGTTTTCTGTATGTTTTGCCAAATCACAAGTGATCAAGCGAGCTATTTGCCTTGTTTGCCGCTACTACGTTGGTTGCAATGCACATAACCAATACTAAAGTGACTGTCGGCACGATGTTGGCATTTACGCGGCCGATAATGTGTATATCCTATCTTCACAGTTGCAACACGATGAATTGATCGATCTACATATATAAAATTTAATAATAGTATATTACGGACCTAGTTATGGGATTCAAAGATAGGGGAGGGACGATGCAAACAGCCATATGGCCTGGTCCAGTCGCCAAAAGAAAGGTAGGGCGACCAAAAGCGCGCTGGGCAGAAGACATTACTAGAATAGCTGAGAAAGAATGGGAAAAAAGTCACCATACCCAAAAAGGGACCCTTATCTGTAAATTAAATACTAACACATACACAAAATGTATACAATAATATACAAGCACTCACACTTACACCCACACATACCAACACACACAAACTAAAATAACAGTCGTAGTCACTCACACACATAAGCACACAATACACAAGCATACAGTAATGCAAATATATACTCGTATTCATTAACACTACATACATGTTAACCGTTAAATCTACAAGGATATATATGTAAATAGTTAACCTAGTATAAGTGGTAAATAAAAGTTCGATATAAATGTAAATAATAAACTTTAAAATAATTTGAAATAAAGTTAGATATTGAATCAATACTCGCGGGCTTTGACTACGTAACTAAGCAACGAGTTGTTTACTCATTTATTTATGACAACTTTCAAACACAAACTATATTTTAGCGTAAAAATAAAACGCAATAAATCTGAGAAACTTAATAAAATATTTTAAATAATTTACAGAAAATAAGTTGTAATGAATCGTAAGAAGAAATAATTATAAATTTTGATGACGCGGCAAAACAAATGACCAAATATACATAAAAAAAAGCGCGCATGCGCCGAAATAAATGCACAATGATTTACGCATTTATTTCATCGGAGAGCGATGTGGCTCACGTCACCTAAAACAGCGTCAAAAATACGAACTTCTGATACACAGGTATATTGAAAATTTATTAAACATTCAAGAGAATAGCTCATAGCTGCTCTTATAATCTGTCAAATAAAGCCAATCTAGTCATAAATTCCAGCAGGCCTAACAACGTTAAAGAATTGTTTCCGTATACCTAGTACTCCCTTAATCAAGCACAATTTATCCTCCATAATTACCTCTGGGATCTCCAGGTTTCCTCGAAAACTTTTCTTTACAATCGAACACTAGTCGTGCCCCAGAATTACATCTGGGATATCCAGCTTTTCTCAAGAACTTTTCTTTACAATGGAGCGCAATTCGTGACCCAGAATTACTGTGGGATATCCAGGTTTCCTTGAGAACCTTTCTTTACAATCGAACACAATTCGTGCGCCAGAATTACTGTGGGATATCCAGGTTTCCTTGAGAACTTACCTTTACAATCGAGCACAATTTATGCTCCAGAGTCACTTCTGTTTTTCTCAAAAACTTCTACAATCAAGCCCAATCCTTTTCTCTCCCGGCAGTAATTCTGTGATGCAGATTCAGTGGAGCAATGTGGCGGCTCTACGCACTAAAAACCTTCTCTCCTACAAGTAAGGAGGCCTACTCCCAGTTGTGGGAAGTTAATAGGCAGCTACTTACCTTCTTTTTCACAAAGTCGTGGGTGCCAGCAAGTGTTTATATGGATTAGCGTAATAAGCAGTTAGTAAATGTGTTGTGTTATTTTTTTATCTGCGTTTGTTAATTTGTTTGTACGTTTTTTACAATTACTTGCCCATAAAAGGCATAGGTTTTCCGAGGGCGTAACAAAGCAATCTTGGAGCTATTTGGTTGCCTAATCCGACTATTGTTTTGTAACAATTATTTATGCATTAATTTTTTAATTTGGTTTTGTTTATTGGCAATACAATACGGATAATTATGACGACCCGGCATAGCTTCGATAATAATTTGAAAAAGATGTAAATACGAAATATTGTGAAGTTATCCATTGTTAAGCCGTACATTAACGAATAATCCATCTTATTTTACAATCCAGTGGCAGGCAAATAACCATTATTATGATGATAAGTGTATTTATCGTAGTTATAACCATGTCCTCAGATTACGTTGTACCTATTTTATATCCTGTGAAACCCGGATGAAAGGGACTTATGTTTTTTCATCACTTATAGAATATTTTCATTTCAGCATCTTATCCAAATAATGACAGTTATCGTATATTTAGAGGGCTCGATTATGAGAGGTCTAAATGTTTATTGTACCTTTAGGCAAATTTTAAAAACCAAATTAATACGAAAGTATTGAAACATATTATTATTTTTAATGGATCATAGTATATTAAGCACCTAGAGAGAAAAATAGTGCAATCTCACCCGCGAAATATTGTGACCTAAAAATCGAGGGTGAGGAGATAGATTTTTCTGAACACTGAACGATAAAACTTTTCAATTAATAATTAATAATAAATCTCGTCTCAAATATGCATTTGACACGGTTAACAAGTATTAGTTAGTTTACCGGGAGATAACGAGACAATTTTCTCCCGCTTGCCGAAAAGCGAACTTTTCATCCCGCAGTAAGTTAAATCACCATGGCTGTTCAACCTATTCATGGATAAATGTTTGACAGATTTAAATGAAAGTATGTATGGGTTAAGAATGAATTAATTACTCGCCAAATATTTACCCTACCCTGATGATCAAGTAATACGTGCATCATCTGCTAATGAGCTACAGTAGATGGTAAATATTATGAATGAAGCTTTGAAAAGGAAAGGAATGAAAGTGATTGTAGACAAAACGAAAGTTATGCTGTTTGAAAGAGATGACTCTATGATGAATGGGAATATTTTGATAGATGGGGAACAAGTGGAAGAGGTGAAGGAATCTGAATACTTGGGATCTAAATTTATAAAAGATGGAACAGGTGATAGTGATATTGAAAGTAGAGTGAATGCAGAGAATATGGTAAATGGTGCCCTTTATGAATAGCCAGATAGTGGCTCAAAGGGCCAGACAGAGTAAGAAATGGTGTGATAAGAGAACGTTGTGGTATAAAAGAAGACATAGTGACTAAAATTAGGAAAGGTATGCTTAGATGGTTTGGGCATGTAGAGAGAATTAATGAAAGGAGACTGACAAAAAGGATTTATGAGTCAAGAGTGAATGCGAAAGTTGGAAGGGGGAAGACCAAGGCGAACGTTCCTGGACCAAATCCAGGACGTTTTAAATAACGACCAAGTCAAGAGTACTCTAAACCGACGAACTTGTGTGAAAGGCTTAATGAGAATGAAAGAAGCGAAGGAGATATGCAAGGATCGTGGCAAGTGGAAGGACGTGGTCTCTGTCTGCCCCAAAGGGAATGTTGTTATGTGCGTGATGCTATGTATGTATGGATGTAGTAAGTAAAATACCCTTTTTAAACATTATAAAATGGTATTTGAGAAAATTGTGCATTGCAATATAACTCGGTATTGAAAGCTCACGTAAAGCTTTCCTTCCGTGTAAGTACTTTAATAACTACTTGCTTTATAGCGTAGGAAATGTAATAAGCAGGAATTGTCATGTTTTCCATTTCAGATATCATTAGAAAATTAAATATCCTAGCGTGCTCGTACAAGTAACAGTAAGTTGTTGTACAAAAATATAAGTTTTATTAACGAATATCGCATATATTGTAAGCTCCGAGGTAATCTTGGATTTCAAATTCCTTTATAGTTGTAAATACATCAGGGAAAATATATGTATTCCTTTTAATAATAGCTACGTAATAATCTTGTCTGACGAAGTCGATCCTCTTAAAATTCTCTGAAACAAAGTCTTTGATAGCATATCATGTATCTTTTAAGGGTGACTTACTATAACGTTATCTATCATTGCAAATTTTGTTCCCCCCACTAACCCTATCTTTTATATTACATAGACGAAGTCACCTTTCATTTTAAATATTAGCCAACTCCACTTATGGCTTATAATATAAATTTTCACACATATGAAGCAAGACGTATCATACTGTTAAATCTCTATTAGCCCATCAGTATTGAGTGCTTAAATGTTAAACGCCTTTCACCCTTTACAATAAGATTCATTTTGTAAACGACGTGTCAAATTGTGGTAAGTGACCATCGCTAATGGCCCGTAAAAAACGGGATACTTCAATTTGTATGATGTAACCATGAAATAAAGTCTTGTCATGTTTTCGTAAGACTGATATGTAATAGAACAATCATAACTTATTAGTGACTGTAGTGTTAAATACAAAAAAACATACATATTACGATAATAATGGTATCTATCAACGAGCGCGTTTTGCATATATAATAACTTATTTTGACCATTTCCTAGTTCTGTTGTTCAGTAAAAGATCAATTGAGGCAATTTTTATTGATGAATTTACTTGTCGTAAAAAGTACGACGTGCGTAATACATTTAAAAGCGTGCTTGCTGGAAGGTTAAAGAATAGTACTCTTCCGCAGGCGCACTCTAAAATTTATTAATCACGTCGTACTTTATACGACAAGCAAATTCATCAATAAAAATTGCCTCAGTTGATCATTTAGCGATCAATGCAATTAGAAAATGTTATTATATATACAAATATTGCTAATAAATATTTATTTATAAAAAAATGAACGATAATTAAAACATATGTCAACGTATAGTTCTAAATGCAAGTGTTATATTTATGTTTATAGAGGCATTCAATGTAAAATTTAAATCATTGCAATAAGTGCTTATAATTTCTGTTTATAATGGCGTTTATACATAAAATTTGAATTTATTATAAGTGAATTCACATTTATGTCTTGTCTTAAAAGAAATAACTAATGCATTTATTAAACATTTATTTTATAACAAATTAAAACATTATTTTTAACAATTAAAAACAAATACAGTAAATTGTGTGGTTTTATTAAAACACGATGCAGGTGAAAGCTTTTTAAATCGACACTAATGAGTGAGATTACAAATGACGATGAGCTGATGCAATCTTAGCTGTTCTGCAAAACCATGGTTAGCTGTAATGTGACATGCAACAGATGAACGAAAAATAAGAGGCGATAGAAAAAAGGTGCACTTCAATAATTCTACGTGAATATTGTATATGCATCTTGGCTTTAATAAGCCATAGAAACTAGGATATTTACAACAATCGTTGTAAATGGTAACTAATCAGCTGATACCAATTACACATACTAATGGTCGGGTTTGCATAAGCGACAGTGATAAATGCCTTTTATGGGATCACCTTCACTTTTATGTTAAGGGTACATTCAAAGAAAATGGTGAACAGAATGCGGATGGAGACTCGCTTCCATCTGATTTGCATGTGGAGAATATATAGAAGAAATTATACGGTATAGGTTCTATAACAAACTCCCAGATGACATTCTAGAGATTATAATTAAAAAAAAAAATAATGAAAAATCGTAATAATTTGAGTGATTACTTTGACGATAAAAACGCGTGGCAGTGAATTGATTGTTCTAATTTACGTAAAATATTACACAAAATCGAATATAACGACAGATCGGTTATAACAACCGAGTGTATGGTCTCCCACAAATTTCTATATGAACTAAGAAGTAAATGTACCATCTATAACGACAATACATATATCAACATATCGCTTAAAACAAGAGATTCCGATTGAAATGATCGATTACTTTAAAAACTATGTATAGTCTACGAAATGTGCTGCAGGTACTTTATTTTGTTTATAACGTTTTCTTTATTTTTTTCCCACATTTTACTTGAAACAAGCTCGTTAGCCTAACCTTAACAAGTTTTTAACTATTAATATCTATTGTAAATTTTTGCCTACCCATATTTTACGTCTAACGTAAGTATTTGTAAGAATTGTGCACATTCTTATGAGAAATAAAGATACGGCCTCTTTAATGTCGTTGTATCCGGTTTCCACTGTATATTATAATGATGGTAAAAAAATGAATACCCGACCAAGTTTGTTGCAGCCTCTGCTCAGGACAGGACGCAAAGGAGCCCTCGCAACTTTAGATTGAATGTCGTTTTCTAATATCATCATCAAACGTAAACTGGACGTAATGTGTCGAAAGCCTTATGTTTCATTCAAAACTGCTGCAAAAGCCTACTAATTTAAACAGACGATTTATGGGTGGGCACAGATCCTCTCAGTTATCACGAAGCTCTTTAGTAAAATATTAGGGCAGGAATGACTTTCATCATGGAGATCGTAGTTTCGTTAAAGGAGGCCCATGAGCGAGATAGGGAGAATGTAGTGGAAGTTCCCTCTAACCCTTGAAGGAGGCGGGGTGCTAGGTTGAATCAGCTTGCCGAATGCCCTGCATCGGAAACTGAATTGGTGGTAATCTCCTTCTGCGAAACCGTCATGGTTAAGAAGGAGACCGCTGAATGAGAACGGCAAAGACTCGGCAATTTTACCCGAAAGTTTAGAGTTGGATTCATGGTAGGGAATTAAATCCTACCTGGACGAGTCTAATAGACTTTTGCACGAGGGTAGCTTCGGCGACTTTCGTCAGAGAACCCGGAGCTTACATGTGCAGAATCAGATAGCCGAGGGTGTTTTAGTGGGTACAACTCCACATAACCCGTTGTGTTATTTAAGACTTCCCTTTTTATAAAAAGTTTGCATCAGTGTCTGCCATCCTGAAACCTCATTAAGATTCAATCACGACACCAGGGAGGAATGTGAAAGGATCTCACTTACGGAAGAAGGTTCCGCTGGGTTTAAGTGGGTATTGTGAAATCCTGTTCCTCGTTATAGTCCCACACTCCTGTCTCATGGATTGGAGATTGTATGTAAGAAAAGGATGACCTTTCCCCAGTACCCAATTAGACCTTCTTCTGTATGTATTATCACTGAATTCAGATGTTTTGTTTGTTTTTGAGAGTGTTTGTTTTTGGTTGCTTTCTCGGTAGGCGAAAAAATTCTAACAANGGTTTGCATAAGCGACAGTGATAAATGCCTTTTATGGGATCACCTTCACTTTTATGTTAAGGGTACATTCAAAGAAAATGGTGAACAGAATGCGGATGGAGACTCGCTTCCATCTGATTTGCATGTGGAGAATATATAGAAGAAATTATACGGTATAGGTTTCTATAACTCCCAGATGATGTTCTAAAGATTATAATTAAAAAAAAGAAGATCATTGAGATCGTAGTTTCGTTAAAGGAGGCCTATGAGCGAGATAGGGAGAATGTAGTGGAAGTTCCCTCTAACCCTTGAAGGAGGCGGGGTATCAGCTTGCTGAATGCCCTGCATCGGAAACTGAATTGGTAATCTCCTTCTGCGAAACCGTCATGGTTAAGAAGGAGACCCCTGAACGAGTACGGCAAAGAATCGGCAATTCTACCCGAAAGTTTAGACAATAAGGTGTTAAAGACTTACCAGTAGTAAAAAACTTAATTCCCGGATTAATGGGACGTCTAGGTTGCAAGTAGTGAAAATAGGGATTTTAACTGCCACTAGCGATCTTGGGATGTCCAGCTTATTTCTGCCACTGCGACAGTGGATTCATGGTAGGGAATTAAATCCTACCTGGACGAGTCTAATAGACTTTTGCACGAGGGTAGCTTCGGCAACTTTCGTCGGCTCCACATAACCCCTTATGTTATTTAAGTTTTCCCCCGGGATATTAAAAAGGCTGCATCAGTGTCTGCCATCCTGAAACCTCATTAAGATTCAATCACGACACCAGGGAGGAATGTGAAAGGATCTCACTTACGGAAGAAGGTTCCGCTGGGTTTAAGTGGGTATTGTGAAATCCTGTTCCTCTTTATAGTCCCACACTCCTGTCTCATGGATTGGAGATTGTGTGTAAATGTAAGAAAAGGAAGACCTTTCCCCAGTACCCAATTAGATGTTTTATTTGTTTTTGAAAGTGTTTCTGTTTTTGGTTGCTTTCTCGGGAGGCGAAAAAATTCCAACAAACGCGTTATTTCGTTATGTAAATATGTTCTTATATAATACTGGCGGTGTGAAGAATACATCATTTTTATAATAAATCATGTTTTATAGTCCATTACTTGGAATAACATCGACGTTAGTGCTTTTGCGATAACATTGGTTGATGCATTACACATGTACGACATAATACGGCATGTATTACACAAAATGGGCACTATTGCCCTATTTTGAGCGTGATATTGAATAAGACTGAATCGACACGGTGAGGTGTGTAACGTGGGCCAGAGTAAAGTTTTAAAATTTATTTAAATGCTTAATATAGTAGGAAATAACATACCACAGAGATGTCTCCTAGAAACCCTCTGGTATTGGAGAGTACTTAATTCAGATGTGGTGTTTTCTTATTTATTGTATTGTTTTATATATAAATGCTATTGGATTAGCTGTGCCCGCGACTTATTCCGCGTGGAAGTGTTTTTGGGCAGCATTTAAAATACAAATAAGACAAAAATATAAATACGTTAACGATCTATCTTTAGTATTTCACTAAAAAGAGCTTATTGAACTTTTCGAAGCTCTAGAGTCTAGACTATCTCTGTAATATTTGAATGGGTTCAGTAGTTTTGTCGTAACAGCGGGACAGACAGTGTTATTTTCATATTTATAGGACTATTATTTACACCCTAAAGGGTCAGCTAGCCTTAAAAATGGGTTTCAAGCTACCAGTTCTAAAAAAGACAAAACTTCCATCCCAATCAACCCTTTTCGCATAAAAAGTAGCATATTACCTTTCTAAGACTCTAGACTACCTGCGTAGCGAATTTAATTTAAATCTGTTCACTAGTGTTGGTGTGAAGCTTTTATAAAATTAGTAAGGATTGTTAAAGTATTTTCTAAAGACATTAAAAATAAAGATGAGAATTAGTCCATTTTTACTGCAGGAAATACGGTAATATGTAAAAATATGCACTGTATAGTGAAGAGTTATATAATCACATCGTAATATATGCAAAGAGAAAATGAGACAGGAAAAAACAATCGGAATTACAGAAACAAAACGGAACGGAAACGCAACCTGGAAACATCGCACGCATTTCTGGTTTCACATATTGCACGATATTTTGTGGACTAGTTGATGATTGTGACTTGGTCTGTTAGCAATACAGCTTACGACTGAAATAGGAAATAGAAATCTATACTTTGTAAAATGATGAAAATAGTCCCGCAAGTTTGACGACTTCCAGTCCCCTGAACAAGCCGGTTTCCGAAAAGGTACCATAGACCACATCTTTACGCTGCGGCAGATTATACAGAAGATCGACCACTTTTCTTGGCGTTCGTGGACTATGAGAAAGCCTTCGATTCGGTGGAAACATGGGCCGTGTTGAAATCTTTGCAGAGATGCCGAATGAACCACCGGTACATACACGTGTTGTAGTGCTTGTACGAAAACGCCACCATGTCAGTCCGTATACAGGACCAAAGCACGGCCTCTATCCAATTGCGACGTGGAGTGCGACAGGGAGATGGTATCTCCCCGAAGTTCTAGACTGTGGCGTTTGAAGACCTCTTCGAGCTTATGGAGTGGAACGGACTGGGCATCAATATCAATGGCGAGTACATCACACATCTACGGTTTGCCGATGACATGGTCATTATGGCAGAGACTCTGGAAGATCTCAATGCAGTGATCGATGACCTCAGCAGAGCTTCTCGACAGGTGGGCTTAAAAATGAACCTGGATAAGACGAAAGTTATGTCCAATATACATGTTCCGCTCCATCCAGTCATCGTTGAAAACTCGGCAATCGAAATTGTTGACGAATACACATACCTAGGACACATAGTCCAGCTAGGTAGGTCCAATTTCGACAAGGAGATTAACCGCCGAATCCAGCTCGGTTGGGCAGCGTTCGGGAAACTACGCCAGATATTTTCGTCCGATACCCCTCAGTGCCTGAAGACTAAAGTCTTCGAACAGTGCGTGTTGCCAGTGCTTACCTACGGAGTTTCTCTACGCGATCAATTCAGAAATAAGGAGATCCGTAGCAGAACCAAAGCCACCGACATAGCCCTACGAATCGCGAACCTGAAGTGATAATGGGCGGGGCACATAGTCCTACGAACAGATGGATGTTGGGGCCGGAAGGTGCTGATATGGCGACCCCGCACCGAACGACGCAGTGTAGGAAGACCCCCCACAAGGTGGACCGCCGATATAAAGAGGGTCGCCGGTAGCCGCTGGAGCCAGGCAGCGCAAGATCGGGCCTTGTGGGCATCATTTCGTGAGACCAAAGTCCAGCAGTGCATGTCCACCGGTTGAAACGACGACGACGACGAAAGTCTCAGAACTTTATGTAGCGAGCCAACGCAATTTAACGAAGTGGTGGGTTTATGCTCGAAAATTACTCCCTATCACTGCTGCAGCCAGTGTCCAGCTGTAGGGCATTAATATGCTGCAACTTACCTTATTTACCTACAAATTCTTCCCCTTGGTGTAACACACGTGAAGTGTTTAATCTAAGGTAAAATTCTCATCAAAATCACTGCAGCTTATATGCTGTAGTTGGCAGGAACAAACATATATTAAAAATGAAACTAAACAAAAAACACCAATATAATTTTGTTATCCAATTCAAACAATATCTTCTTAATCATAATCATAATGATAGTCCATGTATTTGCAGAAGAAACTCGTAATCTTACAATCAAAGTGTATAAAAATACTTTAGCAATGTTTCAAGACGTGATGAGATGAACATACAGTCACGTACGGTTGCAGAAACTGCCCACTCGGATGGGTGATTGCTTTACGAAATAGACAGTTAGCCATTGAGGCACGTCACTCTGCCTTTACAGGGACTTTATTGGGCAATCGAGATAATAACTGCCATCATTTCGTTTAATTTAATCACATTCACAGCCAGATTAAATCATAACGTGACGGCAACTGCAATGTCGTTAATTTTTTTTAATACAATTTAGCTAATGCTCTGCAAAATTGTATTTTAGTAACGACGACAAAAAATGACACCTTTTCACGTTTTAAAGATTATGTTGACCAAATAATTTTCAGAGCTAATAATTGATTAGAAGTTTAGTTAAGCACGTTCATCCGGAATGATATATGTTTGGATTTAGTTCTTTATTTCTATAAATAGATAATCTTCAAGTCCTAATTGTTTTAAACTTAAATTTTCGTGGTTTATTAACATATTGACTATTTGAACGGGTACATATCACGATGGCGATTTTTAATTTTTAATTTTCGCCACCGTGATATGTACCCGTTCAAATAGTCAAATCTTCAAGTCCATTTAGCCATCTTATATGGGTTTTCCCAGAGGTCTTTCCCAAAGCTTCCTCGTTTCTATTTGGATGACATGTGCTGCTCTTACCATGTGGCTAATTTAAATTAGTATAACTCATTAAACGGTGATAGTCTGTGTTTGTCATGCATTAGTATAAGGGTAAATAACATCTTATTAAGGTCCAGCAGCTGGATTCAAGCGTACTTCACATAGGAGAGAGGGTTTTGAGCGCAAAGTCTCATAACGCTACTTTACTACGAGGATATGCAGGATTACCCACTATGTTTTCCATTAACGAATTGATGATGATGAAAAACCACAATGATGGACTTCAAATAACAATGAAACGCATTGGTCTTTGCAATGCTTGGCCGTGAAGCTAGATGCAAAGAAGTTCCGCTGCTCATCGGCAAACGATAGGTGCGGCTCAAGGCTTGCCACTTGACGCCGATAAGGTTCAAAGGATTAGAGTCCAAGCCGGTTTTGGTCCAAAACTGGAAGTAGGACTTCGGGTTCCCAGTATCGGGCGTGGCCAACGTGAGGGCGATCCTCACCTGAAGCAATGGCTTTCCAGGGCGCACGGGACGCTTTCATATAGACTAGTGTAGGTTCTGACAGGGCGTGATTGTTTTGGAAAGTTCCTGCACCAATTTGGATGAGAAGAGTCACCTGTTTGCCATAAGTGTACAGCTGCAAACTACTTAGCACATCACACTGTGGGAGAATGCGCAGGCTGGGGACCTCAGTGGCACCGCTTGGTGGCGCTAACTGGCAGGGAACTCTCACTTGAGAGCATTGTAGGCACGATGCTCTCTAGTGAGAAATTTTGGGCGGCAGTGGTCTTCTTCTGAAAGACTGTAATCTTGCGCACCTGCTCCCGCTTCCATAAATCCTTAGTCGGACTCATCTGGGGCAACAGGGAAAAATGCGAAAGCTGAACCTCTGCTGTCTCACTTACGGATGAAGAGGGTTCCGCTGTGTTTTAGTGGTTATTGCGAGGCCTCCTCACTCACCGAGTCCCACATTCCTGACCCATTTAGTTCGGGGTAAGTGCGTAAAATTTCTGAGCGGAATAAGAGGTACATTAGTCTTACGAAGAGACCATATATATCCACAATTCTAATTCTGACTCTTAACAGGGATGTGTCTATGTAATGGCCCATTCATGAGTATTCTTAGTTGTTTTTTAGGCTCCGACCATCTCTTACAGCTCTAAACTGTAAGTTTGCATAATTTTTACGCAAAATCCAGTGTTCGTGGCAAATGTCATGGTTATATTATGTACAGCCCTGTTGCAATGTTGGTAGGATACGAGGGCGTGGTGCGTCGATGCGTTCGACCGCGTCTAATCAATTCCTGCAAACGCAATACAAAATCGACAATGAGCTCTCACGACCCGCCTTCTATTGACCTATGAACATTATATGAATATTTAATTTTTATAATAGATATACACCCACATACAGCTACGAGAGGGTGTTTAGTCAGATAATCTGTCCGGTTACTTATTAAGCATGCGGGTAGAGTTGTTACTGTCGCTCTCCACTCTCCTCTCCGCGGCAGTAATGTCCTATACCTAACCCTAATGCTCCCCAAAACTCCTCTTATCCATATACCGAATCTTTATTATCCAATTTCCACACCGATAAATGGCGGTAGATCCATTCCCCGCTGACCTAAATGTCACAGACTGATAACGGACAGCAACGTTATCGGTGCGAAAGGGTCAGAACTGCGATCACCAACCCGCCTGCCAAGAGTGGTGATTATGGCAAATCTACGAATGATTACGACAAGGAAACAATGGCCCCCAGTCCCCGGCAGCCCCGCTATTCCTAGCTCTGGCAGCGGTTATGGTAACGGCGGGGCAGGGGGTGCTAAGAATCTTTATAATTGTCTCCTCAATACTCACGAGATTAAAAAGTGGTACTGTAGATTTTATTCCTGCCCATTTCCGTAGTTTCCGCGTTTATGACTTGTTTCTACTTCCAGAAATTATTTATGAATGAATTTACAGAATTATGTGTGAGTGTATATATTGATAGGTTGGGGAGATCGATCTATCCATTATATAAATGTTTCAAACTAATACCTCACATTGCTGTCCGTTATATTTACTCACTTTCCACGACATATTCAGATTTATACGGGACTCGCTTCAATTTAGAAAGTGACTCGTTTGTTTAATGTAGAGGATCTCTAAGTACGGAATGTTTTCATTATCCCTTGGAATATTAACTTGAAAATATAAGTTCGTGCATTGTATACAGCGCTGGCTTCTTCTTCAGCTTTACAAAAATATTACGTGGTTTTATCACACGACACAAGTGAAACAGCTGATTCGAGCCATAGGTACAGTGTGCAATAAAAACAAGATATTTTACTTGCCATAGTTCACTTCTAATACTTAGGTACATAAATTTTACCTCGCCTACATTAAGTTGAAAGGTCAATTGGATTTTAATATCGAAATATTGTCCGTTTTGTATCACGAACAGTCGAGGTAAATTATTGTTTAGGTATTTTATTATAGTCTAATAATCTGATTCAACACTTACAGACTAAATATTGTATAATATTTATCTCGATACGTTTTTGGTTTCGTTAAAAGGATTTTGTATAGAGACAAATAGGCAAACGAATAGACAATCAAGGTGGATATCGTTCAATAGCATTGGGTCACACAACTGTCGTTAATACAGTGAAACCGAGCGAATTATATCTATTTATTTGAAAGATAAAATTATTATAATACGCCATTTTTTAGAGGTGAATAATTATGCCTTTGCAGACCTATGAAATTGTTTTGTTATATCAGGGTAGGCAGTGACAGCGTCCTTCCATTTGCCACGATCCTTGCATATCTCCTTCGCTTCTTTCATTCTCATTAAACCTTTCATACAAGTTCGTCGGTTTAGAGTACTCTTGACCTGGCCGTTATTTAAAATGTCCTGGATTTGGTCCAGGAACGTTCGCCTTGGTCTTCCCCTTCCAACTTTCGCATTCACTCTTGACTCATAAATCCTTTTTGTCACTCTCCTTTCATTCATTCTCTCTACATGCCCAAACCATCTAAGCATACCTTTCTCTATTTTAGTCACTTACAACTTCTTTTATACCACAACGTTCTCTTATCACACCATTTCTTACTCTGTCTGGCCCTTTGAGACACCATCTGGCTATTCATAAAGGAGTGCAGAGCACCATTTCCCATGTTCTCTGCATTCAATCTCCTTTCAATATTACTTTCACATGTTTTCCTTCTTTTGTAAATTTAGATCCCAAGTACACAAATTCTTTCACCTCTTCCACTTGTTCCCCATCTATCAAAATATTGCCATTCATCATAGATTCATCTCGTTCAAAAAGCATAACTTTCGTTTTGTTTACATTCACTTTCATTCCTTTCCCTTTCAAAGCTTCATTCATAATATTTA